>PVHP010023977.1:0-26877 GCA_004024765.1 Zapus hudsonius | reverse complement strand
GGGCTGGCCCTGGGATGTGGCTCCAAGGAAGTAACCAATCAAGAGGCATACAGATACAGAAAAGGAGCCAATAGAAATACCACACACCCTGTGACCTAAGCTGTATTATAATTAGATAGCTCCTGTCCATAAATACCCTGCTCCTTTGTTCTTCGGGGCTCCATCTTGCCTAGACATTCATCTGCCTGCTTGTGGAGCCGGACTGTGCAGCCAAAGAATGAAATCCTCTTGCTTTTGAATCTGCTGGTGTGGTTATTGGAGTTTTGGGGTACGCTCTCCTGAGAGAGGCCTTGGGGAGTCTTTCATGATAACTTGGACAAGGACCCAAAGTTGGTGTCCATGGGCGTCGGGTCTCCTGCATGTTGATGGACATCTAATCCATCCCTGGACCTCAAAAATCTCCCATCAAAACTGTTGTGTGTTGTGTACTTTATAGAATCTCATCCACCACAGGGTGTATGGAGAGGGGTATTAGTTACATTTGTTAGCCTTATTTCACAGAAGACAATGAGGCAGGTTAAATCGATGACTTCTTGAGGTCCCCAACTGTGGTGTAGATCCAGTTCCTCAGACCCTAAGTCTGCATCCTCGTGCCCTCTGAGGACTGATGCCCACCGGCCTGGTTGGAAATCTGATGATGTTTCTGCAGAAAAGACTGTGGTGTGGCAGGCCTGGTGAAGCTGGCAGAGTGGAAAGGGTGTACTGGGCCGGTGCTGGGCCTCCCAGGGTCTGCAGCTCCGGAGAAGCATTTCCATAACAAAGGCGAGTTCGCCAGCCTCAGAAGAGAATGCAGGGAGTTGCAAGTGTCTGCCTCTGATGTGATCCACATTTAATGCTTATCTGAGTGAGAGGGAATTTGATTAGAGCACATACAATGCCCAATTCAGAGAACAAAACCACTAATTCAAAGGTGGTTTTCCTCGGGATGTAAAATACTTCAAGCCTGTTAAAAGGACTGATGTGAATTCCACGGAGGGGGACCTGAGATTGTGTCTGATTTCTGGGATCCAGAGCTTGGCCAAATGGGGCTGTTTGTGGGGCTGGGGAGCTGTCATTGCTCAGAGCTAACAGGACCCACAGGTACATCTAGTCCAAACAAGGACACAGGGACAAAGGTGGGAGGCATGGAGGCCTGTGTCCTGCAGAATTCATTCCCAATCCCTGACCTAGAATCTGCTGACTTCCCAGCCTAAATGAACTCAAACACTGCACTGCCTCTCTAACATTTGTGTTCCTTTCGGCTAAGTTGTTCAAGGTCTGGGGTCATTATTAGCCAGATCACAAAAGTAAGAGCTCATTAATATGGATCACTTCTGAATTCTGTGATTTCATCTGTTAATTTGATGTTGTTTTTCCTTGTTTGTGGCAATGAAACCAATCCTTGATAAATCCAAAATAAAAAAAAGATGGGAACCTCCAGCAAGCACAGCTATTAGGATCACTCATCAGAAAAGCCAGGCAGACTCTGATAAATCGTGCCAGGGTTTTCAAGGGCTAGACGATTACCTGCTTAAACAGCATGGAAGCTATCAGCAAAATGTAGTGAAATGATTAAAGAAAAAAAAAAGAACACCCCCATTACATCCAAGTGTAACAGATGGACAGTTGTACTTTGGGGAATGTTCAGGGGGCCTGTTTCCTCCCCTTCAAGCTAGGGAGGGCAGAAGCCATGGATCCCTCCTGGGCACAGAGGAGAGACAGCTTCCCTCTCTCCCTCCCTCCTTGGCCCTCCCTCATCCTCCTGGCGATGAGGGAGAATTGCTCAGCTGCCACCGAGGCCTCACTCCAAACAGTGATGGTTAAGAAAAGCGCTATCAGGGGTGGATAGGTGGGAGGAGGAGCCCAGAGCTGGGGTATGACAGTAAATGACAAGATGGATGTGACCTCTCCTGTCACCGAGGAGGCTGAGTGTCACTCTGGTGGGATGCTTGTCACTCTTCTTGGACTGGTCTCAGTTTCAAGATGGGCTCCTCCACCTCTTGGGATCCCCTGGGGTACAGAGCTGCCTTCTGCAATTGAAGTTGAACATAGTAACAGCTTGCTTCACAGCTTTCCTGAAAGTTCAAGAACACTCCCCACAGCGCTGTCCTAGGTGGTCTAAGAACCCTGTCTGGGATGGCAGGATATTGGGGTTCCGGGGCCACTGTGGCCAGCAGCTTGAGTGTCCCTGTGGTACTCGCTGAAACACTGTATTTGGTAGCCACTGCAGGACTTCCTGCTAACAAATCCCCAGTGGGTCCTGGCTCACTAGGTGCCTCAGTGTGTCTGAGACGTAATTAATACCTTACAAATAAAACCTTGTGTTTAACTTGGCCAGATTGGTTTCTGTTGTTTGAAGTTACCAGACCTGGAACTCAGAAAGGCCAGCTCTCACCCCAAAGACAAGCTGGTGTGGTCCCCACGCAGATGCCCAGCCAGTGCAGGGCAGGTATTCAGAGCAGCAAAATTCATTCCACTTCTGAGGGAATGGGCTGGGGCTCACTCCTGCCTCATGCTGCCTCAGGCTCCCTGGACCTTTGAAAGGGTCTCCGACATGCCTTTCAGGGAAAGTTTATTTATTTTATTTTCTGGGAAAGTTTTCTTCAAAATCTATCTCTCTTGTCTCCACAGAATCGTGCTATTTCCTTAAGCTTCTCTGTAGCAATCTGGCCCCATTTGCCTCTGAGGTCTCTGCGGGATCTGCGTGCATGTGCGGCCAACTTGGCACCTGCTGTCTGCTGGTCCCCTCACACCTAGGATGGCTTGTCCTGGTGCCCGCAGGTCTGTTTGCTTGAAGCTCATCCAGCTCCTCTGATGCCTTTGTCTTTCACCTTTCTTCCCAGCTATGGTTTTCCTGCAAGACCCGTGAGCTGGTTAAAAAGCTGGTTAAAATGGGGCTCCTAGAGATCACTGTCTTTCCTTAAATTCAGGTGCCTGAGTTTTCTAATGATTGCTTCCACAATCTCTCTCTCTCTCTCTCTCTCTCTCTCTCTCTCTCTCTCTCTCTCACACACACACACACACACACACACAATTCTTTTTTTAAAATATTTATTTGCATACAAAGACAGAGAAAATGGGTGTGCCAGGGCCTCGAGCCACTGCAAATGAACTCCAGATGCATTCGCCACTGTGCATCTGACTTTACCCACATACTAGGGAATTGAACCATGGTCTTTAGGCTTTGCAGGCAAGTGTTTTAACTGCTGGGCCACCTCCCTAACCCCCCTCTATCTCGTCTACCTTCCTGTGTCTACTGCAGTAGAAAAGTTTCCAACATCTTCCACAAATGGTTTTGAGGGCTGGGGATCTGGCTCAGTGGTTGAAAGGGCTTGCTGTACAAGCCTGATGGCTAGAGCTAGGATTCCAAGATCCCACATGAAGCCTGCCCAACACAGGTTGTGCATGTATGGGAGTGTGTAATCCAAACACACCCATGCAGTGAGAGGCAGAGTTAGGAGAATCCCAAAGTTTTTCAGCCACTTAGTCTGGTGGTGTTCCCAGTGGCAAACAGGAGAGTCGCAGTCAGCCACATGTCGCTGGGATGAATCTTCAGGCACAATTTGGGGGAGGAAAGTATTCATTGAAACTAAAGACTGAGGGGAAGTTCCGTAACAGCGAAAGAGGCTGGCCTTCTTTCACAGGTCCAAGCAGAGAGAGAAACTCATCACCAACACCACACACAGAGAACACGGAACAGGCAGGAGGGCCAAGGAGAGAATTTCTTCTCCTTTATATAGCTTAGGATGGGGTCCTGTTAACCTATCCCAGACTTAATGGCTTCCTAAATCTCTGGAGTTTCCTTCCCGCATGGCCCACATAGGAAAGGATGTTTACTTCCAGCTTCTTTGAGCTTCCTTACATCCTGCCCCTTGCTGAGAGGCTGCCTTCCTGTGAACATCCTCAGAGGCCCACCCAAGATAATTAAAAAGATCCAAGTTGACAACAAAACCTAACCATCACAGCCCTGTCACAAACAAGGTGGAAGAGGAGGACCTATACTATGTAAGGTTGTCCTCTGACCTATTCAGGTACTCACTGTGTCTCACCCATCATATATAAGCACGTAGACAAAACGGATTGGATCATTCTGACTTGCTTGTTTTAAATGATTTAAATTGAAACATAGCAACTGCATGTATTTATAGGAGTGCAGTGATATTTTGATGCCTATATACATTACGTGATGGATAAGTCAGGGTAATTAGCATATTCATCATCTCAAATATCTTTCACTTCTTTGTGTTAGCAACGTTCAAAATTCCCTCTTGGACTTACTTTGAAGTATGCAGTAAGTTATTGTTAACTACATTCTCCCTACTTAATAGGGATCTGGAAAGATGAAACCATCATTCCACAATTCTGACCCAGAGGTGCTTTGTGAGGTCATCAAAGAAGTTACCATTGAATTCTTAGCTTCAGATTTGCTGCATTTTACTGGCATTCGCTTCCCTTACTACTCAGGTTATCCACTGCCTCACAATGTCCCCTAGACTAGTTTTTGGAATCCTCAAAAATTTTCACTCATGTGCTTATGAGTGCCTGCTGCCAGGCAGTCTCCTTGTCTGCTCTGGCCGTTTCCAATGACCTCTGCTTTCATCAGTAGCATGGACCCACCTTGGCAATGATGCCACATGACTTTGGAGGGGCCCTCCCATGGCCCTGGAGCTCTAGGTCTCCAAGAGCCACCATGTCAGGCCCTTTTTTATGCCTAAAGCTCTTTAGAAAGTGAGCAGGATCTCTCTCTCTCTCTCTCTCTCTCTCTCTCTCTCTCTCTCTCTCTCTCTCTCTCTCTCTGTTTCTCTTCTTTGCCATATGTGATACTATAGGAGCCCTTATGTTGACATGTTTTAGGTAAAAATATAAATTCACAGTTGTAGTTTTGGCTTCTGCTTTCTCCTTTCCTTCAAGTTCTCACTTCTGTCTTCCAATGCTGAAGGACTGCTATCAAGAAGACAAACCAAAGTTTCTGTCTCGTTCCCTCTTCCAGCAACAAGGCTAGAACCTAGTCCTTAGGCAAGCCAATTTCCCATGGGCTGTGCAACAAGCCAATCCTCTCTGTCTGGTCTGGGAAAAATGTGGGTGAAGCTGGATCCCATCCTATGCTATTTAGGTCCACACTTCAGCCATGAATTCTCTGGAATTTGTTTTCCAATTTGGGAGATTCTGGTAATGAACTGATAGGTGCTTACTGAGACCATTGGATGTACTTTTCTACATGTGCTGATTCTAGAGTTGAGAAGACTCCCCCAGCTCTTATTCCTCACACCCTTCCCTAGCTTCTCTAAAAAATCAAGGTCATCGCAGGCAAAGGCCAGTCATGTCTACCAGTGTCCCTGACCTGGATTTGAAAGGCCTTTCTTCCTTTCTCATCCCATTCTACATTTCTGGTTGTAGCTTTTGTCACACTCACAACTCCTAAAATAGCTGTTTTATACTTCATTATTAAATACGTGTTTCCTCAGGAGGATGAGGAGGGAGGCCAGTGCCTGCTTGCATACTTCTGCATTTTTAGTATCTAAGGTTTGTCTGGCATTTGACACATAATGGGAACTCAATAAATATTGCTGAATTACTGTATGAACACCTGAGATCTTATCATTGTTATGATGGACTAAAATCCCTTACTTTGGGAAAGATGGAGTAAAGTTGATTTTTTTTTTTCCTCCTTCTGGTGGCTCCTTAGAGGTAGAAAGAAGATATGAGTCTTTGGGGAGAGTTTCTCCATTACATAAAGTCATCTCAGGCCGACTGTACCTGTCTCTACCCAGGATTATCACCCCCTGAAGAGTTGTAGCGGTTGGTGAAAATAATAACAGGAAGCCTATAATCAGGGCTATTCCCAGGCAAAATTATGAAGTTAGGGATGTTTATTTTTGAGAAGAGAAGCCTCTCAGCAATGTTAAACAAGGTCCTAGTCTTGTCTTGAAGAATTCAAAATTCACAGAAGCCACAGCCCTGAAACCCAAAGTTTTATGGCACTGTCACCACCAGTTTTGGGCACAGCACAGTTGGCATGATCTTATCATGTAAACATGGAGACACATGAAAGGAGCAACAGTTTCTGGGCTGTGTGTGTCTTCAAATCCTGTAACTCTTCCTCCTTCTTCCCCAGAAAAGAATGATCACATGCTCCTTTAGGCCATGGGCACAGAGGGGGAAGACATTCACTGCTCACCAAATATCCACATGCTTATTCTCACTCAAAAGGGGAGAAAAAACACTATGAAAAAGGATAATGTGTCACCTCCCAGCCGAAGTACAGGCCCTCCATTACCTTTTTCTTTGGTGTTGGCTGTGGATGCCTCATGTTGTATTGTTGGAGTATCCATGGACCGTAAGCTGTTTTGTGGGTAGCCTGTGAAATGTCCCCCTCAGGCTCAGGCGTAGAACACTTGGTCTCCAGCTGGTGGCTACTTTGGGAGGTGGTGGAAACTAGAAAGTGGGCCTGGAGGAAACAGGCCACTGGGGAAAGGACTTTGAAGGCTAAGTGGGGTCTCTCGTCTCTCTTTGTCTTTGCTTCTTGGCCACCATGAAGTGAGAAACCTTCCCTGCCATGTGCTCCAGCCCCCATCATGTTGTGCCTCAGTGAGACAGGCCATGTGAACCATGAAACCTCTGAAACCGAGCCCCCAAATGAATCTCTCCTTCCTTAAGTTGTTTTTCTGGACAGGTGTTTTTTTTCATAACAGTGAAAATTCTGGCTAACCTAGGTCCTGGGCTCAGCCAGTGACATAACCATATTGGATAGCGCAGGTGTGAAATCAACTTTTGTTTCAAGGTGTTTCCATCTGGCTTCTGTTAGGATTTCTACTCAGAAGTTCTCCTGAAGAAACACTATATAGGAACTGACAGGTATGATCAGGTTGGGAGAACTACCAAGAAGTGCTGAAGTACTGGAGGCTAAGATGGAGAAGCCTTGGTCACCCCTTGACCTCAAGGGACAAGAAGACAATCTGGATGGAGTGAGCCTGGGGGGGTGGTGGTCATGAGAAGTCAAGAAGAGGGAAACCCTAATCCTTCTGTAATTGTGGTGTGAAAGTAATAAGGGATCATGACAGCGTACTATGATCTCTCCTCTTTCTGCTCACAAGGTTCCTGAGGGTGCCTCCCGAGGAAGCCATGGTGACACAGTCTCTAGGAGGGGTCAGTGCAGAGCAGAGTGTAGAGCAGGGTGGCTTAGGGCTGAAAGAAAGAGTTGGCACAGCACAAGGCCTCCCTTCATTGTCCGGAGCTCTTGGAGTAGCTGTGCTGATGGCTGAGTATCACTTCCCTCATTATGGATCATCAGATGCTTGACAGCCAGTGTGACACTACACTTCGCTTATGTCCCCAGTATTCAGCACCACATTCCAATGGAATCCTTTCGTATCAACTCAGAAGTATGCTCACATTGTTCTCTTGAAGTACGTGACCAAGTCCTTTCTGTGTCAGGCTGTTGTATCCACGATCCAAACAGTAACTAACTGAACCACTGAGATCTGTGTCTTATGTGACCTGTTGTAGTGAGCTTTCTAGTTGCTGTGCAGAAAGAACCCAAACAAAAGCAGCTTGTGGAGGAATGGGTTTATTTGGCTTATGGACTCCAGGGGAGACTCCATCCTGGCAGGGAAAACGATGGCATGAGCAGAGGGGTAGACATCATCTCCGCCACAGCACTGGAAACAGCGGCAAGAAGGTATGCCAAACACTGGCAAGGGGAAGCTGGCTTATAACCCCCAAAAGCCCACCCCCAACAACACAGCTCCATTGAGGTTGTAAAATCCAAACTGCCATCGGCTGAGGATGGATCAACCAGAGCACACCTACTTGTTTGTGGGGGACACCTGGATCAAACCATGACATGACCCTGTTAGTTTCCAAAGGTTTTGGTCTTCTAGGCAACAGAAAATAACAAATTATTAATTATGGCCAACACTTATGATTGATGTGTGGGAATAATCCAGAGGGGTAGCCCCAAGACTGGAAAACAAGATTGTCCTCTGACTATTAAAAAAATAAAACTGAAATTCTTCACTTTTATTTATTTATATATTTGTAACGAGAGAGAGAGAAAGAGAGAGAGAGAGAGAGAGAGAGAGAGAGAGAGAGAGAGAGAGAGAGAGAGAGAGAGAGAGAATGGGAGTTCCAGGGCTGCTAGCCTCTATAAAGAAACTCCAGATGTGTGCCCCATTTTGTGCATCTGGCTTCACGTGGGTACTGGGGAATTGAACCTGGGTCCATCAGCTTTGCAGGCAAGTGCCTTAATCACTAAGCCATCTCTCCAGCCCTGAGATTCTAATAGAACTATTTGTCACCCTTTGTTACTGCTGTTATCATTTGGGTTTTAACACATAGCTAAAATTGCCACCAATTCTTTCTTTCATATTCTGTAACTGTTGCAATGTTTCCCTTAGCGTTTTGTAAATTCCCAGGAGTTTGGGTTCTCAGGGTCAGTCCAGCACAGGTTTGGTTGGATGTAGAATGCCATCCAGATGTCCATGTGCTGGTACCTTTAAGAAGTTGGAGGAAGTTAGGTCATTGTGGGCATGTCATTTAGGAGATATTGGGACCCTGACCTCCCTCCCCCCTTCTTCCTCTGCCATGCACTGACTCCCATAATGCCCTGCCCCAACACAGGCCCAGAGGCAATGAGGTCAAGTAATTATGGACAGAAATCTCCAAAATCATGAGCCAAAGTAAACTATGTCTTCTTTAAAGTTTTTTCTTTTGTTGTTTTTTGTCACAGAGGTATTTTGTCAGAGACAGGAAGCTGACTAACTTACTGAATTGGCTTCCTTACTGCTGTCTCCAGTTTGGGGCTTCCCATCTGGTTCCCATGACTATCCAGGCCTTGTTGAGTGTCAGGCTTGAAGTTTTGGGATAAAGGAGAAGCTTTATCAGATGGTCCAGCCTTTAAAAAAAGACTGGACTATGAATTTTGTACAAGTCGACCATAGAACTGACTAGAAACTCAGGGCTTATATCAGACATAGGTTCAGAGAAGTGGAAAATTTTTGAGCTGACATCAGCATTAACTTAATGACTGGTTTATTTCTTTTGCCTCAGCTGTCCTAGTTATTCAGTAAGCTATTTAAAAAATTATTTACTTATTTGAGAGAGATGACAAAGAGAGGAGCATGGGTGTGCCAGGACCTACTACTGCCACAGATCTCTGGACACATGGACCACTTTGTGGATGTGGCTTGACATGGGTCTTGGGGAATTGAACCCAGGCCAGCAGCTTTTCAAACAAGCGCCTTTAACCTCTGAGTTACTTCCCTGGCCCTCAAGAAAACATTTTTGATAGTAAACTTGCATTCCCTTAAACATCTTCCTTATATCCACAGCAATGGGGGGTAGGGTACCTCTGTCTAGAAAAACACCCCACCTCATTGAGGTTTATATACTGGCAATGAGGCCAATGCTTAGGGTTCATAGTATCTGCCAGATATTTTTTGAATAACGTGAATGATTAAATCCTTATAGGACTTTTATAAAATCATCCCTTATTTTCAGAAGGCTTTCTACTTATTGTTTTAAAGGACAGAGCAGAATTTTATAAACCCAACAGTCCATTCTCCCTTTTTAAGGGTTAAGTCAGGAAAAACATCAGCTTCACTCATCAGCTTGACCTGCAATACTTACAGTCGCAATTTTGGAGGAAGTTAAAAAAATATTAGTGGATAAATGGCCATGTGTCCCAGAGAGAGGAATCCTACAATATCTTTGCCAGATTTCTATGGCCTGGAGCACCACAAAAGATTTCTTTCTTTTTTTTTTTTCCCAGGTATCAATGTCAAAAAGAGTTTGCCAGGGAGCCAAAATCTTCATCTGTTTATGGCTTCATGGCCGATGAAAAATGCGTGATCATTAGAAGCTAATTACTGGTTTCACGGCAATATTTATCACAAAAGCTAATTTGATCTTCGAGAATTCACTTTGGGGGCTAACAGAACCCATTACTAAAAAGTCCTATAAAGTTTTCTTTGTAAAGTTTCTTTAAAGCCACTTCTCAGACAAACCAAAACCAATTGGGGACGACAATAGATTGGCCTGGCCTGATATCTCAATGGTTTCCATCTGGTCTCAGTCATTTCTGAAATAGTTTGTTTCAAAAGCATTCTTCTCTACTTGGAGGAAAGATGCTTCAAAGAGTCATATGTGGAAAATGCAATTGACTATGCCTTTTTGCGTCTCCTAAAGCATTGATTATTTTTAAATGCAGTTAAATTGCTTAAACAAGACATAAAGATACATTCAAATAGAATCTTGAGGCCTGAATTTCAAACCTTCTGTACTGTTTGCTGACCTCTATCTTTTCCTGCTATGGCTTTTGCCTTCTTTGCATATATAAGTGCTTTCTGAATGAGAAACTGTGCTGGAATCTTTTTCACTTGTTCAGTGGAGAGCTGCTGGAGTAGAAAGGATTTTCTTTTCTTGGTGTGTATGTGCAGAGTGTGTGTGTGTGTGTGTGTGTGTGTGTGTGTGTGTGTGTGCCCATGAGTGACTCGTGGAGGCCAGAGAACATCCAGTGCTCAGATGCTCATCCACACATTTCCTTGAGATTGATCTTTCCCTCAATGTGAAACTTCAGGTATTTTTCTTTCCTTATTTAAAAAATATTTTTATTTATTTGCAAGGAGAGAGAGGGGGGACAGAGAGAGAACGAAAATGGTTCTCAAGGCCTCTAGCCACTGCACGCACCATTTTGGGCAATTGCCTTTATGTGGGTACAGGGGAATCGAACCTGGGTTGTTAAGCATTGCAAGCAAGCACCTTAACCTCTGAACCATCCCTCCAGCCTGGTATTTTTCTTTTAATTAATGAGCCTCAGTGGCTCTCTGGTCTCTGTATCTCACAGGACTGGGGATCACAGATGTGCATGGCCATGTCCAGATTTTTATGTGTTGCTGGGGAATTGGACTCTGGCAGCATCAGGACCTCTCAGGCCTTCATGCTTAAGCAGCAAGAGCTCTTATCTGCTGAGCCGTATCGCCAGCATCTCCCTGCCCGTTTTTAAAAATGCATGTGTGTGTGTGTGTGTGTGTGTGTGTGTGTGTGTGTGTGTGTGCATGCGTGTGCAGAGGCCAGAGCACTACCTGGATGGCATTCTTGAACACTGGCATTCAGATGAGAAGAAGCTGCTGGCCGATGGTTGGGTAGCATACACAGGATCTGCTGGACAGGTTATGGCTCACACTCCAGGCAGAGTAATGTGCGATTTTCACAAATCGTCAGTACAGTGCAGTTTAAGACCAGGGGGCGTGGCAACTCATACCTTTAATCCCAGCACTTAGCTTAGGTAGGTGAATCATTGTGAGTTCCAGGTCAGACTGGGCTTCAGTGAGACCCTGCTTCCAAAAAAAAAAAAAAAAAAAACCCACAAAATAGTAATAACAATAATATTTATGAATTGCTTCATTTTGGAATTTTCCACTTAGTGTTTTTTGGATTGCAGCAGACCACAGATAGCTAAAGGCACAGTAAGTGAAACTGTGTGTGGGTAGAAGGTGGGACTACCGTAGAAATTTGTTTTATCACAGTATTTTCTTTTTCTTAAGCTTACTGGTATAGTCTGAGGGAAGGCTTCTTAAAGGAAATGGAAGTTACTGGAGAGTGAAATGTGTCAAAACAAAAGGTCAGAGTTCCTTATGAATGTTTTAAAGGAAAACATCTGCTTTGAATTTCAATATCTCTAAGAAAATATTCATGTATATGTATATGAATGTGTATATATTGTATATGAGTATATATATACACATTTATACACAAACATTTTACACACACACACATATATATATATATATTTCATATATATATATATATATATATATATATATATATATATATATATATATATATATGAAAATATGCCTGGTAAAGATTTGCACAGTGTAAATCTATTTTTCCTCAAGAAAGACCTAGCATTTTTCCTAAAGAAAATGCCTAGATTTTCTCAGATTATGTTTTTGGTTTGTTTCTAAGCTTTGCTGACCTAAGAGGTGGAGCACACAGAGCAAGTGGGAGGGGAAGCAGGATGACCTAGGATCTGGTTCTGGGTGCACCACTGCCTGCCCACCCACCCGTGTGTTCACAGGCAGACCACCTGTCCAGTCTCTCTGGGGCTCTTCATTCATGGCTATGGGATTAGGGGACTTCCAGGCACTTTTCTGGTTTAAGCTCTATCTCTAGTCTTTGTTAAGAATCATTATTTGAGATAAAAGACATCCTTGGAGAGTTTATTTTAACAAAAAGTACTGAGGTTGCTCTATCCTTCCTCAGACATCAAGGGGTTTTGGATGTTCACAGGTAAAACCTTAGAGGTCAAGATCCATGTCTTACTATCTTAGACCTCCTGTTGTGCCCAGCGAGGTGCCCTACACTTAGCAAACATAATGTCTATTGAGGGTTGGATAAAAGAACAACTTTCCCTTTCAAAGGAGGCACCTTTTCTACAAAGAGAAACGTTTTTGTATGTCACTTTGGAGAGACTGGTCATGGGGACCAGCTCTCAAGTTACAGAACAGATGTAAAGATAATGTTCAGTGACTGCAACCCAGCCTGGCATGTTAAGTTCCTTGAGAGCAGTGACCAGACTTCGTTCATCTTTGCATACACTTCATTCCTAGCAGGAGACTTTGCAAGTGGTATGTTCCCAATTAATCTTCACCCACTGAAGCCAGTCAACTATATAAAAGGTTTTTGCTTACATCCAGTGACTCTCTGCATTTATTCAGTCTTGCAAATGTGTAAACAAAACAAAATGGAAAAACAGAAAGTTCTAAACTTCCGATCCACTTGTCAAAATCATTTGCTAGTATTCAGATATCCAGTAACAGTTAATCTTGTATAGAGACTCAGTTCTTTCCATATTCTGATCACAAAGGGAAAAAGAAGACAAGAAGAAAAGAAGGAGAGGAACAATCCTACTGCTAATCCATCCCTTGAGCCCTGTGGTTGCTTTAAATTGCTTTGAGAATGAGCTGGGCTGGTGAGTGAGTATCTCTCCCAGAGCCTCTACTACTGCTTTGCTCCACGCATCTATAAGCAGTGGATGGATGAAGGGCATTTGGCAGAGATAAGCTGAGTAACCAGTGTCTTTCAAAAAAGTCATCCTCTTATGTCTCCCTTCCTCCAACCAGGTCCCTTTGGAAGTCTGAGCTCTGTGAAGTGTAGCAGATGCCAGGCTATCAGCCCAAAGCTACCTCTGCTTTTTCTTCTCAAACCCCACGCTCGGTGCAGTCAGTCTTAGATCCAGGGTCCTCCCCTGCAGAGTGGCCCTTCCTTCCCAGGGTCCCTCTCTAGCTGCACCTCTCCTTCCAGGATTGACTTCTGCCAGGTTGCCCTTGAGCTGGGAGGTTGATGCATTGCTTTTTCATCTCTTCTGCCTTTGCACACGTGCTCTTTCTACAAGACCTTGTCTTGAGAGGCTCATCCGAGTGTGAAGCTCTTCAGTCCCATTCCTTCCTACAGCCTCTTCCAGCCTCCAAACTCCAGTACCTGGATGCATCTCTGTTCTACAGAACCAAGCACTTCTCAGTGTAGTTACGTGTAAATAATTTTTTTTTGAGAGGGCCTAAATGCTAGATCCTAAACCTCAAGTCTATGTCTATGGCCTCTGTGGTGGTTTGAGTCAGATCTCCCCCATAAAGTCATGTGTTCTCAATGCTTTGATCTCCAGCTGGTGGTGACTTGGGAGGGAGGTAGAACCTTGGTGGTGGTGGAGCCTTGCTGGAGGAGGTGTGTAGTTGGGGGAGGGCTTAGGGATATTATATTCAGCTCCCCCTTGCTAGAGGTCAGCTTACACTCCTGCTGCTGTATTCTACCTTCTACCTGCTGTGGCAGAGGTGATGTCCAAACATGCTTTCCCCCGCCATCATGAAGCTTCCTGTTGCAGTCAGCTTTCTCTGTTGCTGTACAGAAAGAGCCAAACAAAAGCGGCTTGTGGAGGAGTGGGTTTATTAGGCTTATGTACTCCAGGGGAGACTCCATCCTGGCAGGGAAAATGATGGCATGAACAGAGGGGTGGACATTGCCTCCGCCACAGCACTGCAAACAGTGGCAGGAAGGTGTGCCAAACACTGGCAAGGAGAAGCTGGCTTATAACCCCCATAAGTTCGCTCCCAGCAACACAACTCTAGCGAGGTTCTATTAGCCAAACTGCCATCAGCTGAGGATCGATCACTGAGAACACATTCATTTGTTAGTGGGGGACACCTGGATCAATCCATGACACTTCCCCTTGAGGCTGTAAGCCAAAATAAAAATCTCTCCCTGCATCAGCTGCTTTTGGTTGGGTGTTTTGTCCCAGCAATGAGAAAATGACTACAACAGTCTCCTAGCTCTACTCCCCCAAGTACTCAATGTTAGAATGGAAATGACCACCATGAGAGAATGCTCTGAAAGACTTTAATAGGAGGAAAGGGGAAAGGGACCCCTGAGCTCCAGGCTATCTCCCAAATGGAAGAGAGTGCAAGGCAAGAGCAGATCAGGGTTTTTAAGGGGAATGTCCAGCTTGGGGAAGGGGCCAGGTGGTCACATAGCTCTCGGCATCAGGAAGGACAGTGCCTCCTGCCAGACAGAGACACAGCAGGTGGGGGGGCTTTATC
The DNA here is from genome assembly GCA_004024765.1 of Zapus hudsonius. Classification (NCBI taxonomy): domain Eukaryota; kingdom Metazoa; phylum Chordata; class Mammalia; order Rodentia; family Dipodidae; genus Zapus; species Zapus hudsonius. The sequence goes on along the minus strand of PVHP010023977.1, from coordinate 12,307 downwards.
TCTTGTTCAGGAGGCAGGCTTTGGTTTCAGTGTTGAAACTTCCCTTGAGGCTGGTTGTGGGAGGGGACCAGGGTGTTGCCTGAACGACCTAACACTCAACAAGAGTCTTGCAAAGAAGAGCATATATAAATTGATCAATGCCTTATGATCAGTCAATAAATTATCAATCATCAAATGACTTGGGGATTGATGGGAGTGGGGTACAGGCATGAATGAGTAGAAGGTAAAATCGAGAAAGAAAGAAAGAAAGAAAGAAAGAAAGAAAGAAAGAAAGAAAGAAAGAAAGAAAGAAAGAAAGAAGAAAGCCTTATTGTGGCTTGGGGTTAGTGTGGGTAGTCACGAGGCAATGCAGGTGAGATAATCCCCAGAGAAGGCAAGCTCTCTAGACCTGCTCACAAAACCCCTAATGCTGAGAGAGAAATAAATAAAAGTTCTTTCTTATTTCCCTTGCAAATGCTTGTTTTTCTTTCTTTCTTTTTTTCCCCATAATCCTTTGCCATTTGGAGGACACTCGTTAATCTGCAAAGCAAGCCCCCTTTCCAGGTCATTAGTGCCAGGACGATGTGAAATAGCAGCCAGCCTGGGCCATTAGAGCCATGGTCATTTAAAACACCAGCCCGTTCAGGTTATTAGCGAGCCAGGGCAATTTGAGTGAACAACCTGTCCAGGCAATTAATGCCAAGGTAATTTAAAGTACCACACCATTCACAGGCCTGTCAATTATCAAGGTGTCTTCCATTGTACAAAAAGGGCTTAGAACTCATTGGAGGCATTTGCAGACCTTCCTTAGGGACGGGGGAGATGTCTGACCATTGAACAGCTCTTGCACTCTCTGGGTGGCTAGCCCTCCTGACTATAGGCGGGTTTCTGGACTTTGGACCTCTAGGTGGTTACAGAGTCACAAATCTGAGCAGTTCTGGCTTTGGTGCCCAGTGGCATCTTGTACAAAGTGTTGGGGCTCCAGTAAGATCCTTCCCCACAGCATAGAAGCACATATTGTAATGCAGATTGCACTCCCCCCTGAGAGCCAGGGCACCATTCACCAGCTTCTGCGGTGGTCCCAGCGAATGCCAGAGTGTGCCAGCTGCCTGGGTATCACATAGACCAGCCACACTCTTGGCACGCCGGAGGGGGTTGGGTGCCATCTCCCATTTTTGCAAAATCCAGCCTAGAAGCACAGAGCCGCTCTGCGTTCTGGGGTGTTCCTGAAGAGATTAGCACTGTTGTCTGTCACATACATCATGATTGAATCTTAGGGAAGTTTGCAGAAGGCAGTAGGGAGGGCCAGCTGGTGCTCACACACCCCTGTCCCCCCTTCCTGTCTCTGAGCAGAGATTTCAGGTGGCTTATCAGCATTGGCTCCCAGAAACATGGCCCTTCCAGGTCAGTTTTGGAATGTGGGGTCGAGACCCATAAACTGCAGTGTGGGATGAGGGCTGTCGGCTTAGCGGAAGGCAAAAAGCATCAATCATTTTTATGAGATGCCTTGACCTTGTGGGAGAGCCAAAACAACTTCACAGACCCTAAAACATTCATAAGTTGCTCATTGTCATTCTGCTAATTACTCAGCCGTATACAGAGCCCTTCTGCTGACACACATCCCAAATAGTCTTTTTTATTAGTTACCACAATTAATCAATCCCATTCAGCAGTTGATTTTTAAACCATTAATTAAAAAAAAATTGTCAAACATGTTCATGCAGCACAATAGGCATCTCACAATCGCTGTAAGAAAGAAAGCCCTTTGCCTCCATAATTTTACAGTTTTATTGGATTTCTCTGTCAAATCCTCGTGGCCATAGCCAGAAGTATGATAAATTCTGCCGTTCTCAGAAGAAAGGCATCCAAAAGGGGCATCAGAATTCAGGAAGGAATGAGCAGAATTTAAGTCAGGGGATTAGGATAGAGGGAGCTGGGAAAAGATTTTTGTGATGGCTTGAAATATGATCTCGGGAAAAGTGAATTTTCTAGGATCTCCTGGACATCTGGATCTTGGGGCTCTGATCCCAGATGACTAGAGCCATTCTGGGCTTTGGTGATGGGGGGAGCAAGCTTAATTCTCACACCCAGAGGACCTCTGGTGAGGAAGCTGAAGCAAACCAGCAGAAAGTTTGTTTTGTATGATCTTTTCTGTCTAGTATAGAGAGAGCTTTACGGTGTAGTTGCATGATCATGGATCCCTTGCTTAACTTTCTCCACACAGTGAGGATCATGTTCAACTATTTTGTTATGAAGATAAATGAGGCCATGAAAACACTGTTCCTACAGTGCTTCACCTACTCCACTCTACTTGCTAAAATCTTTCAGGGCTGGAGAGATGGCTCAATGGTTAAGGGTCTTGCCTGCAAAGCCTAAGAACCTTGGTTCGATTCCCCAGTACCCATGTAAAGCCAGATGCACAAAGTCACACATCTGGAGTTCATTTGCAGCAGCTAGAGGCCCTGACATACCCATACTCATTCTCTCTCTCTCTCTCTCTCTCTCTCTCTCTCTCTCTCTCTCTCTCTCTCTGCTTTCAAATAAGTAAATAGAATATTTAAAAAATCCATCAGGGTCAAGATCAAATACCACCCCCTCCTCAATAGTTTCTTAAACTGTCTTCTAAAAACCCATATTATTGTGCAAATTTCTTATGATAATTATTTATTTCTATGTCATATTGCCTCTCAGATCTGTGAGATGCAAAGCGATTTAATTATTTCTTATGGCTTTATCCATTAAACCACTGAATCCTACAAAAATTCCTATGTGTTCAAGCATTCATTTTCTCTGATTCTTTCAGCCAGAAGTGTAACAAAACCTAGTCAAGATGTATCCTCGTCTCCTCTTTAAACTGTATTTAACTGTAGTTATTTATAAATATGGCTCTAATTTTAATAACTTACTTTCATTATCTCACAATATTCTTAATATATTGCTCCAAAATTGAGTTACTACGGAATTTTTAATAATATTGAATTAAGTCTATTTTTTTGCTTATATATTAAATGCATTAGCAACTCAATAGGACACAGACGGGAAGTGGCTTTAGTTTTCCTCAGACCTTACTTGCTCATAACTTTTCCCATTGTCTTTGTGCGTTCTTGGATTCCACGGTTTCAAAGTCACTGTCACTGAAAGAAAAAAAAACATTTTGATAGTTAAAATTCAAATTCAGCTATTAAAAAAATCTAGTGAAGTCATATTGAAAATATAGATCTCACATTAACTTTAAAAGCTTGTCTTTTATTGTCTAGGCTCAAGCCCAAAACCACAATTGGGGAACATGCAATGTCTTGGGGGAACTTTGGCCTCAATTCTGTGACAATCTATAATCCCAGTATAGAGACGACAGGCAGTGTATCGCACAATCTAACGCATTTGGTTCTATTTGCTGCATGTAGACAAAAACCAACAGCAAGGTTGAACTTAAACAGTTTTCATCTGTTGACTTCCTCATGCATTAATAATTTTCTAGCAATGATGGCCACCTTTAAGACTAATAAACCAGGCTTCAAATACAAATATTATTGCAACACAGCGTAGAAGTATGCTTTGCAGGGAAAAGGCTAATAAAAATTTGCTTTGCATTCTGAATTTAGAATTAGCGTCTGACAATCCCCTTGGAATTATAACTCTTGCATTGTTACACACTAAATAGCTACACTTGTCTTGTTAATAAAATCATAGTAATTGAGTAGCATTTTCATTAAGACAGGAGTGCGGTTCATTTTGAAGACAGATGAAAAGATAACCTGGAGACTCCATAGGAGTTCCGTTTCCCATTCAGGTGGCACAGAACCCATATTAATGGGAAGTTGTTTTGAACAAACACAGCAATAAGCCACATGCCTTTGTTCCCTCTGGGGCAGCACTCTGTGAGTCTGCCTTGGTGGCTGTGGGGTTTTGTTCAGTTTCTGGCTGCTTCATTATCTGTCAGAGTGGCTGTACACATTTATGTTGGAGACCCACTTAGCATTCTCCTAGTATGTAGGATGGCCTCGGGTCTGATGGCATCCTGGAGTAGAGGTGGACCCAGAGAGCACCTCACTAAACACCTCCCTCCACACTGAATAACCAAGGAAACTGCACACATCACACTGAGCAAATTACAGCTAAGGGAGATCCTTCATGATCTAACACAGTCTGTAGACTCTGGAATCCAGGGTTGGGCCAGGCTCTGCCTCTCTGAAGGTCAGCATCCTCTTCTTCAAAAGGGTCGTCAGGAAGACACACAGTCATCAGGATGCTCCTGAAAACCATTTTCTAAGAGAGCTTTAACTCTGTGTACATTACCTGGACACAGGTCTAGACAACATGGAGTCTTGGAGCCTCTGTGGCAGAGGATGTACATCTGAATGTTGGGTGGACAAGCTTGAGGGAAAAGTACCACCTTCAATTCTGAGCCAGATCCCTTCTGGATATCTGCACAGCTTAATATCAAATTAGGCCCAACTAAAAGGAAAACAGATGCTGGCCAGTTTGTATTTCTGTAGAGACTAAAATACCATTCCAGGTCTCCAACACCATACTTCTTTGCCATCAGGATGTTTGGTATCAAGGCACTGAGTACAGCATTAATTAGAGGGATCATTTCATATAACCATAAACTCTAGATTTTCACTCTTCAGAACCTCAAAAATTGCCCATTCCTTAAGCTATTTCTGTAGCAAATATTTATTTGGCATCATAACTGTTGCTGCATGGACACAGGAAGTTACATTGACTTGATGTTACTTTCATTGAGATTTGGAGTCCATCAGGCCTGGACTTGAATTATGATATTGTGTTTGCCGTTGCTGAGATTCTTTTGGTCACCTCACCCTCTCTGAATCTCAGTCGCCTTGACCACACCACAAGGGCAAGGCCCCCTTTTGAACTTGTGAGGGTTAGATGAGGTCCTGCACCCAGCCTTGTGCCTGGCACTGGATGTAGGTCCCCTCCAGGAAACAGGCACAGATTCCGACATTGGTGAACCAGTGCATGCATGTTCTCAGAGAAGTACCCAGAGGAGGTAGGACTGAGCTAAAGGAAGAACTGGTCCACACCAGCAAGCCCAGCCCTTCCCAGGAGCTCCTTTCTGGAAGACCCTTCAGAGACATTGGAGTCAAAGAGGACTTTATCTTGTCTTCCTGCACTGACTTCAGTTCTCCAGAGTGAATGTCGAACCTCAGGTGATGCAGCTCCCAGCCGCTGAAGGCAATGTGTATGGAGAGACACAGTTGTGAACTGCAGGTAGGTGATGCCCTGTTTGCCCAAATGTGGACTCTGAGTGGAACCCACAGCATCTAAGAAAAGCCTTGTTCTTTTCTGCATGAATGTCTGGAGCTCCAGGGGAGATGAGAGCCGCTTAGACACTGCTTACAGCACGTGCACATGTCTTAGAAGCATCAATGGTATGCCATTCAGAGACGGGGGAAGGCTTTTAACTGGAGTCACTCAAGGAAGGCTTGATGGATGCTCTTGACACCAACAACCAAGCTGGAGAAAGTCCATCATGTGCAGTGTAGATTGGGAGTGTGAGTCACATCATAGGAGAGACAGCACAGGAAGGGGGCACTTACTGGAGTCCTTGGTTGTGCGTATTACCAAGAAAGGTCCTGGGATTCACCAGCCCTATGACATCTGAATTGGAAATATGCATTTCCTGAGTTCTCTGGACAATTCTGAAAGTGTGGGTAGTAGTGATTATCACCATCAACCCATCTTAGTCTTATTCTTTGAGCTCAAAGCAAGACCTCTTTAATTAACATGCCAAGCAGTGGTGAGAATCAACATGCTGTACTCAGATATAGCAGCAACCCAGATTTTCTGTCACTGGGGGCACATGACCTAATGGGAGGGCAGGAATGTCAACAAATCATGTGGAGCAAAGATTGACAAGAACTGTTCCATGGGAGGGTGGTGTTGGATCTGTTCAGATCTGAGTCAGAACACACCAGTTTCCTAGCAGTGTGGTTTGGACAGGATCCAGAGCAAAAGTGGGAGATTAACTTTCATTAACAGAAGCATCTTCTAGTCCTCTTGTAGGGAAGGCAAGAATATTTCTAAATTCTCTTGGCTTCACTTGCAAGTACTAAAACATAAGGATGTTGAAACTTTTAAAGACAAAATTACATAGCTTGAAATCCCTTCTTCCCATCTAAAAAGGCACTTAGCTTCCATTTTTTTTTCTTCCACTTATTTTATAGAACCATCTAAAGCCCAGATTCTTAAACTGTGGGTCTCACCCCACCCATGTGCAAAACTAAATGTGGGACTTTGACAAAGTTTGGCAACAGTAAGCGGTTTCTAAACACGTAGCCATGAAAAATTAATTCAAAATCAAAAGCGTAACCACAGGCTCAGGAGATTGCTAAGTTGATAAAATGCTTTCTTTGCAAACATAAAGGCATAGGTTTGATGCCCAGAACCCATGCAAAAATGCTAGGTGTGGTGGCTCATCCCTGTAAGTCCAGCATTTGGGAGGCAGAGATAAGAGCATCCCTGGAGTTTGCTGACTTAGCCAGTCTAGCCTAATTGGCTGATTCCAGGCCAAGGAGAAACACTGCCTAGGATGTAGATGGCATTCCAGAGGATGACATGGGAGGTTGTACTCTGGTCTCCACATATGCTCACACATACACTTCACTTGCACACACGGGCACCTGCACACACATGTATTGCACACACATAAAAGCCTAATGAATTTACAGGTGCTTCTGGCATGGTGTGACATCACTGGGGAATCTTGTTTTAGAACACACTGCACATTTCGGCTTGCTTCATTACTGATGTTGGCCTGTTCACCCCTCCTTTGGCAACCAGGTGGGGCCCCTTTCCCAGGAGATCACCATATTGATGCTAAGAATTGCAGTGTTTTTACATACATACATACATACATACATACATACATACATACATACATACATGCAAAGTTTTCTGCACTTACAGAAATATAAGATTTAACTGTGGAAAACAAAGACCTTTATTATTTTCCTAACACTAATTCAGGTAAGTATCAAATTAGTATATCTTTGGAGCGTATGGTCTTGAAAATGGTCGATTTTAATATCCATCTGATTAGGGACAGGGAAGAGGGAAATCAGGGAACTGGGGATACCAACACATTATTTGTTCCAACAATTTCTAAAGTGATCCTAAACATCCTTCAGCCATTTTGTACTCTGTCATTTTAGAAATTGTTGGAAATTCTATCCTAGTCCCAAGGAAAATCCATTTAATAAATTCTTATGAAACTTAAGTCAAAAAGTCAAACATCAACTTTTTTTGTCTTTTTTCTTTATTATACATAATTAGATACATTGAATGAACAAATAATGTGAGGCTTTGTCCCTAGCATTCATGATTATAAAATCAAAATATTGATGGACTCTAAAAGGTTGCAGATGTTCTGTGTACTGCAGTGCCAAATAGTCAAGATTTCTTTATGTAAAAGTAAATAAGCTCATCCATCTCATTAGTATGCAAATTGCTTTTATCTAATGAACAGTAAAATTATATGTATGCCAATTGATTTTTTTCATTTTTAGTTAGTTTTGGTTTTTTGAGGTAGGGTCATGCTCTAGCCCAGACTCCTGGAATTCACTATGTAGTCTCAGGGTGGGCTAAACTCACAGTGATCTTCCTACCTCAGCCCCCGGAGTGCTGAGATTAAAAGCACGAGCCATTATGCCCAGCTTATTTATTCATTTTTAAAGAAACATTTTTATTTATTTGCAAGCTAAGAGAGACAAGAGAAAGAGACAGAGAGAATGGGTATGCCAGGGTCTCTAGCCATCGCAGATGAATTCCAGATGCATGTGCCTCTTTGTGCATCTGGCTTTATGTCATTAGGGATTGCAGCCAAGTGCCTTAACCACTTAGCCATCATTCCAGCCCTATTTATTTCCTTAAAAATATCTATTTTTCTTTCTTTCTTTCTTTCTTCCTTCCTTCCTTCCTTCCTTCCTTCCTTTCTTTCTTTCTTCTTTCTTTGTTCTTTACTACAGAGAGAGGGAGAGAGAGAGGGAGAGAGAGGGAGGGAGGGAGAGGGAGAGAGAGAGAGAGAGAGAGAGAGAGAGAGAGAGAGAGAGAGAGAGAGAGAGTCCATGTGGGCATGCCAGGGCCTCCTGTACTACAAATGAATTTCAGATGCACGCTCCACTTTGTGAATCGGCTTTAGGTGAGTACCGGGATTACAGATGCATGCTGCAGCTTCTGGCTCCTCTGTAGGGCCTGGGAATCTGAATTCAGGTACCTAGAGTTGTGTGGCAAGTACTTTATCCTCTGAGCCATCTCCCCAGCCCACACAAGATTATTATAAAATAACTTTCCTTAAAATTTTTTATCAGAAAATGTTTGTATACCTATTGTATATACCTATGTGTCCAGGGTTATGTAAAACTTTCTTGGGAGAAAAGAAGTTGTGAGTAGAAAAAAATTTTAAAAATAAAAGAAACAACATAAAGAATGTATATCCATGGATGGCCAGTGACTTCCATGAGACTGTTTTGATCCGCTTCTGTTCTCCTTGGAGGGACTCAGGGCCACTCGTGGACAGTTCACCATGGCCATTGTGGTCAGCATAGATGCTTCCAGAGCTGTGGACCTCTATCTTTCAAATGAGAGTCTGGGGATCAGTTCTATCTAGGATGAGAAGGGAGGTGTAATGCACAGGCACTTGGCATTGGCGGTTGGGTTGACAGAGCATTGGACAGCAAACCTCCAAAAAGCTCTCTGGAAACAAGAAACTGATTAGATGAAGTCTCGGCTCACCCAGCTAATTAATGAAAGAGCCAGGATTAAAAGATGCATCTGGAGACTCCAGCGGGAAAAATTGCTTTTTTTTTGTCATTCTACCAATGCTCTAGAGGTGTGGACCTCAGCCAGGCAGGTCACAAAGAGGAGGACAGAGCACAGCTTGTTGCTTTCTCTAGGTCACAATCTGTCCTTTGGGCCCAGCAATCTGCTGTGTTCAAAATCTCAGTCCCCTGCATTCAACTCCTGCTATTATCTGAACCAATTCTCAAAAGTCTGTCTGTTTCAAGCTCTCCTACAACCAAGCACAGGAGCCCAGGCGCACTCCAAGAGCAGTAGCCAGTAGGACTGGATCAATGTCCTTCTCTCCCCACAGCTAAAGTGCATTTCCAGAAGCAAAAGGCCCCCTTGACACCATTATCTGCCCTGTTCTCCTGTTCCTTGCAGCAACAGCTTCTTGGAACATCTTTATTTCAGCAGAGTCTTTTGCCTGGCTTTTGTATCGCTAAAATGTCCATTGAGGCACTTTACCATAAACCATATGGATGGCCTGCTGAAAGGGGGACTCACAGCTCCATCTCCAGTGAATCAGAAAGCTGCTCAGACTTAAGTAACAGACTGTCTGGTTTCTATCATCTTGATCATGATTTATGGTATTCTAGAGCTAATTTAGATCTCAGGGTACCTGTCCTTCCTCACCCCACAATCGTCCAGGGAGAAATATCTCTCTAATGTCTAGGAGCTAGGAGCTTAGAGTACAGAAAGAAGGTGACAGCCACAGTGGAAAGTCCTATTTCTCTAACACAAAGAGCATTAAGAACCATTGTCTTTTATTGGCACCAGATATAAAGGTAGGAGAAGGTAGAGAAAAGTTTATAAAGTTATGAGAGAATTTATTCATTGGAACTCTATAAGTAAATATAGTTATAAAAACTAACATTTGGGGCTGGGGAGATAGTTCAGTAAATAAAGTGGTTGTTTTGCAAGTCTAAGGATCTGAGTTTGATCCTTAACCTACATAAAGAAAAATTTGGGAATGATGGTGATCCTAGTACTGAAGAGGCAGAGACAGGAGGATTCCTGAGGTTTGCTGGCCAGCTGATTTAGCCTACTTGGAGAGTTCTGGGTTAGTGAAAGACCCTGTCTCAATAAAACAAGATAGATCTACATGCACACACATGCAAAAACATATCCACACACATGAGTGCACCCTCACATTTACGGGAACAAGCACCAATACACAAAAGAAAGCTAGCATTTGCTAAATATTTATTACAAGAAAGATACAGTCTTAATAGAGGATTAAATAAGATGACAGATTATTTTGTTAGTGTGACCTCACCATAGCAGGTAAATATGAATACAGGGACCCAGTTATATAACCATAAGTAGGATGAGTACCTGGTCCATAGCTAGCTGCTATGGTGGCGATGTTTGCCTCCAGTGCATACTTGAACCCTAACCCCCAAGGTGATGGCATTATGACGTGAGCCTCTGGGTTGTGGTTAGGTCATGAGGGCAGAGCCCTCACCAGTGGGATTAATGCCCTTGTAAAATAGACCCAACGGAGCTTGATCACTCCTCCTATCCTGTGAGGACACAACAAGAAGGAGCCATCTATGAACCAGAAAGCAGCCCTTCTTCGGGCTTCTAGCACCTTGATCTTGGAATTCCCAGTATCCAGAACTGTGAAAAATAAATACTTATTGCTTACAGTCTAACCCAATCTGAGGCATTTTGTGAAATCAGCCTAAACAGTACAATAATACCCAAGTGGCATTGGTTAACCAAGTGAAGGATCAGCAAGACCTTTTAGATGGGGACCTACTGCTAGACAGTTTAAGTGACTTCAACTTAAGCAGCCTGCCTCAAAGCCACTCAATAGATTGTTCTCAAGTCCCTCAGGGTGAGCACTGAATCGAGCCTGAGATCTGTTTGCTAAAGCTTTCATGGCTGGTAGGGGGAACAGGGGAAAATAAAATGACTGCTTTTGATTCAAAAGTCTAGCACACATTGACATCTCTGGTAGTTGGAAGTTGTGAATGAGACAGCAGTTTGTTCAGAAATTTGCTCATTAGCCCAAGCAAAGAGAATCAGGGATGCAAGTGGGCCTTGGGTGAGGAGGAGGAGAGGATGGAGGGGAAGCAGTGGACAGACACATGGTGTTGGTAGTTGGGTCAACTGAACGATGGACAGCCGACTTCCTCACAGAACTCTGTGGAAACAAGAGGACTAAGTTGGTGTGGCAATGTCTCAGTTTGTACAATCAATGCAAGAGTGAAGACTGAATGATGCAATGACAGGAGGTCATGCTATGCCCATATTCCTTTCTTCTATCTGCCTCTCTCTCAAATAAATAAATAAAATAAAAATATTTTAACAAAAGACACATCTGAGGACCTCTAGCCCATTTTCTTAAGAAGACATTACACTTGCAGCCAGACTTGATTGCAGAGTTCTTTTCACATGCGGCACCTTGTAAGACCAGTGTTCTGAAGTCCCCTCACCAGTGAGGGAGAGCATCCCCCAGCCCCAGACATATTCTGTCCATATTCACCATGACATGGTTCTCCCCACACTGCAAGCTCGGTGAGGACAGTCAGCAGTTGTATTTGACTCGGTGCTCCTCCAGGTCAGAGTAATTTTTAATGTGCTGTAGGTGCTCAGTAAAGCATTCCTTTCATGAGCCTGAATTAGCCCCTCGAGCCAGCTGTGCAGAAACAGTGAATAGAGGAGAGCTGTGGCCAGGAGGCTTTATCTTTTGCCTTTTAGCTCCCTCATCCTTGTGCGCCAGTCTGGACAATAGCAATAATACTCCAGAGATTTGAGGCATAGCCCTACCTGAGTACCACTGTCCTTCAATATCTAGGTGACGGGTTCCAGGATTCCTATGGACACCACAACTCATAGCTCCATCATATAAATAAAAAAGGACATACTATTTGCATATAACTTATGCACATATTTCATATAACTTAAATCACCTCTACATTACTTATAATAATACAATGGAATTGCTTTAGAAATAGTGATATTGGATTGTGAAGGGAATAATGAATGGCAGGAAAAGTTTGTGTGTGTTCAGTATATGCACAACCAACAATCAGCATCACTTCATTTTTTTCTATGTGTGTGCGTGCGTGTGTGCGTGCGTGTGTGTGTGCATGTTCATATGTGTGTGCATGTTCATATATGTATGGGGTAGTAGATCAAAGTTGGACATCTTTTTTTTAAATAAAGAAAATACCTTTATTTTTATATCAAATACCCTTAAGATTAACAGCTGATGTTAAGACACAAAAAGGGTTGAAAACCTATAGATGATAATCACTTTTGGATTCAAACTTCTCTTGAAAAGTTGGGTATCTTCCTAGTCACTGTGCACCTTACTTTTTTTTTTTAATATATATTTATTGTCCATAATGAGTTACATTATTTAGTGGGCAAACCATGCGTTGTTATCCCGAATTCCCCAATTCCCCCCCTCCCCATCCCTGATCAGTTGTATATCCTCCTCCGTGGGCTGTCTGTATTAGTCCTTGTGGCAAGGGATCCTGTATATCTTAGTACTCATCCCAGTCTTCCTGGC
>PVHP010023976.1:0-26931 GCA_004024765.1 Zapus hudsonius | reverse complement strand
GTATGCATGAGAACCAGAGGTAAGCTCTACAGCACCCACACAAAATGTCAGGTATTGTGGTACATGCCTATAATCCCAGCTATGGTGTGGTGGAGACAAGAGGATCCCCGGAAGTTGCCTGCTAGCTAACCTAGCTAAATTAGTGAGCTCTAGGTTCATGAGAAACCCTATCTCATAAAACAAAGCAACAACAAAAAAAGGTGGAAGAGAGATTCCAGAAGACACCCAATGTAGAGTGGTAGTTTGAATGTAAAATGACCCCCCTTAAGGGTTTGTGATTAAGCCTCATACTTACACTCCAGCTGGTGGAGCCCTGGGCAGGCAGAGCCTTGCTGAAGGAGGTATGTTACTGGGGGCAGACTTCATGGGTTTTTAGTCCAGCCCAACTGGATATAGCTAACCAACTGACGCTGCTTCCCCCAAGCTGGTATGACAAGATGTGATGTTCTGCTACCTGTTCTTGCCATACTTTCCCCACCACAGTGAAGCCTCCTCTCTGATTGTAAACCAGAGTAGGAAAAGATGTCAGATGTTACTATTATATAATATACATGGATAGGTACACATATATAATATAACATTGAAAATGTCTCCTTGCTGAATAACTTCTTCCTAGTCCTGAATGGATGGGATTGCAATATATGATCAATAAAATTAAATTCCATTTCAATTTTGCATTCTGATTACTTAGCAAGCAAAAAATGAGCTAGTGTCTTTGAAGTTGAGTTCCATAGCGTCACCTTAATCTCATAGGCATTAATGCAATGTTGGATAGGTTTTTAATTTTCCTCTTAATCAAATCTATGATCCAGAAATCAGGAAAGGAGACCATGGAAGCTGAGTTATAGCTGTAGTCCCTCGCTTCCAAAAGTGAAGAACAGGCATATCAGAAATTCAGAACAAAAACAAATTAATTAAACACAAGGCAGAAGTCATACTACAAACACAAGTCATACTACAGAGAGAGGGTGGGGAGATACCACAATGTGTCCTAAGGTTGTCAAAACTCTTATGGGATATTGTAATAATGGGAACACACTTTACTTCCAGTTATACAGGAATCATGTAGCCACATACATATTTTAAAAGAAAAAAAAAGACATTTCTATAATAAACCACAAATGAAATTAGAGAAAAATATTTATATTGAACAATAATGCTTTTGAAACCACTTAGATCAATAATATTAGCTCCTTTATATCATTGTTCTACCACCACTAAAGCCCAAATATTCAAATGCACAAAATAAATGGAAAACATTTAGAGTTTTCATGACTTTTAAATTTGTCTTCCTATAACAAATATGTCTCTCCATATCTGTGTAGACACCTAATTCCTTACTTACTTAGACACTTGTCTGGGGACAAAGCAACTTTGGTTATCATCTGCCTTTTATGGGATTTCATAATTTATACCCTTATTTAGAAATCATCAAATCCATGTAATGGTCTTTATGGTATCATGTGTTGCCACCAAAAAATTAACTCCTGAAGAGTATATTTGTGGCATGTCATTAATGCACACACACACACACACACACACACACACACACACACACACACACACACACAAATATGCTATCTCCATTGGGGAAAATGAAAGGTTCAAAGAAGCTATAAATACAGTGAAGAATCAATGATCCTCATAAATGTAATTTAGCAAAGCAAAGAAAAAAAAGCATCAAAGATCAAAGCCACCACTATATGTTATGAAAGTGTCTGCAATCTGTCATTCCAACCTAACAGTCACAAGCTTGGAATCACCCATATTACAAAGTAACTGCACGCCTGCCTGTCTTTATGATATGAACAGCCAGGTCTTAAAGCACATGGGTGAAAACATGATTTATTCAACATCAAACCTTGTGACAAGTCCAATTTATCTATGCGTAATTAAGAAAGATCCGTACTTCAGAGCTATACAACTGAAGTTAATTGTTGGTCTCAGCATTAAAAAACAACAAAATAACATGAGGCTCCTATATTCAATAACTTGCTAAATTTTGTTTTTTTTAATGTAAGCCCTTATTTTATTTAGATCGTAAGAAAACACATGTAAGAAATAAAATGCACATGAAAAATCCAAATAATTTGAATTTTTTTCAACAAAGCTGATACAAATTATTTAGTTATTAGTGAATGTTATTTTATGTGCATCACATTACCATATTCAATGAACATGGATCTTCACTGATCTAAATCTGAAGGGAAAAGGGTTTTAGAGATTGAAAACCTTAACCACTTTCACATAGTTGGTAAATGGCAACCCCCAGTGAATGTGCAATTTGTCCCCCCCAAACCTTGTTAGCCTCCTACTGAGGAACTGCTAATAAGAGCTCACACTCTTATGTGGATTAGCAAGTGCCTGCTCAGCATACAGCACACATCCATGATTAGCAAAATAAAGAACAGAAAGGAAAAAAAACCCACATGAAATTGCAGGATAGAACATAACATTTTAGAATTGAGCACTATTTCGGAGATCACCACTCAGTGTGTCCTCATCACAGAGATATGCTGAGCTAGGAAGACAAAGAAGGCACCTCTGGTCACTGTCCATGTCCTGATATCTCCCTGTATTACAAAAGCCTGCCTAGTACTGCTTTTGAAAGAAGTGGAAAGAAACACCCCACCTTACTTCTTCTGACCTCGACTTTGATGGTGTAAGAAGTCTGAGAGATAGAGACTGTGCTATGTGGCATTCCTCCTTTTGTTCTGAAATAAACTGCCATGTCAGCAAGACCTATGCTTTAGTGATCAGCCCTGTGGCAAAGGAAATTAAGCACTCTATGAATGGGGTAATTTTCTTCTCTAATGAAGTGGGAAAATAAGTACTTGTTTAAGTAACATTTAGCATGTCTATAGAGCCAACTCCATACTGCTGAGAGATGAAGCATTATCAATGTACTTGAGACCGCATCATACTTTAAGAGCATAATTGATTCCATCATAAGCACTTGTTCCAAAACACCTGGATGGAACAGAAAGGATTCAGAGCTTACTCCAGGAAATAGGCTTGACACTGCATGACGTCAGCAATCAGACACTCAGTTTGTCTCCTTTGTGTGCTTTCTGCTCTCTAAACAGCTGCTATTCTTCTGTGAGTACGTCTGGTCTCCTCAAACTATGCCCTGCAGCTGAGACATGCACACCCTTACTGCATTAGGGTACTTTTATTCCTTTTTCCCAGATGCACACTTTCTGTGCCCAACATGTTATCCTATAACCTGATTCAGAACAATTTTGTCTGTTGCCTGGCAAAATTTTAACAAATGGTAGGGACATCATTCATGTATTCCTTTAATGTTCTGGTAGTGTTATTTTGAGAGGCTGTGGAGCCTTTAGGACATGGTGTCTCACTGGTGGTCATAGGCTGCTAGGAACTCACCTAGAAAACTACAGTTTGTGTATAAGCTATGTTACAAGCTCTCTCCCTCCTATATTGGCCAGAGTGCTGTTCCATCCTCACCATGATTTCAGCATTGATTTTAGCTGATGGATTCAGGGAACATAATCCGCCATAGAAGAGACCATTTAACATCTTCACATAAGTTTTAGTATATCTAAATATACATCATATATATTTATATATGTACATACATATACATAGCCATATACTGAACATTAGGTTAGGTGTTATGCTGGTGAAAGAGCAAATCAATGAGGAAAAATCCACAAAGTTGAGAAGTAAACCTAGATAAGGAACATGCTGAATGAAAGATTTTCCCTCTTGGGTTTTAACCATGAGCTAGGACTGCATTTGTTCTTAGAACCTGATATCTCGAGTGTCCTCAGGAGTCCCAGAGCCTGGCAAACCTTTGCACACATTTATGTCTTCCGGTCTAAATGCAAAGACATAGTTACCAAATCTGGACTGAAAAACACAAGTGTTTCTGATCCATCTGAATTACATTTTCCTTAAAGATGTGCCCACCCTATTCAAATTCAAGTGAGGTTTTCTTTCAAAGTCACTTCCTCAGCAGAGGACTGGTTTCCTACAACTGCAAAAGGAGCTGTGGCATTTCTTTCTGGAATTCTGAAGAAAGATGTTAATTATTTGCTAGAGTAAGAGGTAGTTTACTAAGCTAATCTGTTTAATGTTTACCAGAATCAGACTTTTTTTTTTTTTTTAAGAGAGCCACCCTGCAACAGGCCCAAGTAGAGACTACTCATTGTTTCGGTTTAATCTTGCTTTTATCTTAACTACTTAAGGGAACAAGTCTTGCAAAGGGAAAATCAGTAAATGAACTTTATCATGTTAAAGTTGTTAGCTTCATACAAGCCAATATTTGGAGTACTGTTTCTTTTATTTCTATGGTCTCTGTCAGGGGATGTGATGTCCAGAACATAATCTCTGCAACACCCCACAACACCCTGAGGCCCTCTCGTAAAAGACCCTGTGTAAATGACATGTCTATTAATGAGGGAGTTGTGGGTGAATCAAAGAATAAATAAATTAAACTTCTTAAGAATATATAAGATATGTACACATGTGTAGAAAAAAACGATTATTTTTAAGAAATAATTAAGTGTGAGCTAATAAGTGAGCTGTATAATGTCTTTAGTTTATAAAAATATAACACTAGTTGGAAAGAGTGTCATGGCTCATCCCTTTAATCCCAGTCCCATGGGGTGGGGTGGTTGACCTAGGAAGATGGCCACATGTTCAAAGCCAGCCTGGACTACAGAGTGAATTTCAGGTCAGCCTGAGCTGGAGTGAGATCCAGCCTCAAAACAAAAACGAAATACTAGTGACTGACACTTTGTAGATAATAAAATAGTATTAGATTAAAATAGGAGTATTGTTTGAATTGAAATAGCTACTCAGTAGAACAGTTCTCTACTTTAAAAAGAGAACTTAACTAGCTCCATTTCTATCAACACATTTTAAGCTATTTTATTTTTCTACTCAGACATCCACCTTAACAAACCCTTATTTACCAGGAAAATGTGCCCTCTGACTGTTTCTTACAGCTGGATTGAGCTATAATAATTTAACTGTAGCTGTGTTTCATGTTTTCCAGAAGTTCTGATTTATATGTGTGAATTTAATAAAAAATAAAAAAGCATCTTATTTGATGTGTCAGGATGTTTTCTAGATGTGGAGTGCAGAATAGGAAAAAGAATTAGTAGATGGCTGAAATCCCCAAAGGGTTGAGGATGCAGCTCAGTACCATCGTGCCTTCCTGGCCCTGGGTTTAGTCGCTAGCACTGTGAATTGAGAAATATGCAAATCAAATAATAAATAAATCAACTCTAAAAATCTTTAGGGAGCCTGAGGAAATGGCTCAGCAGATAAGAGTGTTTGGAACCAGGACACCCACATAAGCTGGATAAGGTCATGTACATCTGTAAACCCATCCCTGTGAAGGGTGCAGACAGGAGAATTGCAGGGACTCAATGGTCAAGATGGCAGCTCTGGGCTCAGGAAAGATTACATAGCAAGGTTCTCCTCTGGCCTCTGTACATACGCACTGGATGAATGTATCTGCACACTCACAATACACCAAAAAATTCCTTTTCTTTTTATAAAGCATTCACATTCTATTAATTGTCCAACATACAGTATAACATTTAAAATATTAATGATGGTTGTTTATAGACATACATAATAACTTACTATATCTTTATTTTAACAATCAAACATTACAGAGGAATTTATTACAGAATGAAAAGTCCTCCATAACATAATAGAAAGTCCTAATCCTGATGGAAGTGGAGCTGTTGTTGTTCTCCTGACTTACCTTCGAACACAGTTTATTTTTCTATCCCATCACTTTCAGTCTGTGGGGGTCCCTACAAGTGAAATATCTCATAGATAACATATAGCTGGGCTTGATTTTTAATCCATTTGTCTACTCTATGCCTTTTAATTATAGAACTGAATCTATTTATATTCAACGTAGATACTGGTTGGTAAGAATTTACAACTGACAGTTTGTGAATTAATTTTTCACTGCTTTGCATGCCTATTGTTTCTTTCTGACTCCAAAGTCCTAATCCTATAGCAAGAGAGATCTGAGGGAGGATCAATCATGCTGTATGTCTTCCCATAGCTTTCCATCTAACTATCAGCAAATTACATCTCTAAAAATAAAAAGAATGACTTGGTGGTTTCATCTGATCTGTAAATACAAAATGAAAATGGGATTTTTCCATTCTGCTAGACATAATCATCTGCTTGGAATACAGTAATAGAGTCAGTAAAATAGCACATATACTAACATCCATGACTGGAAAGCCTGTGATTTTGTTGCTTTGTTCATTCCAGCTTTCGTCACTGTTAGTGGCTCAGAATACAGAGTCCTCTAGTCCTCATGAGGAGGCTCCTGAGCAGAACACTCTTGTACAGAGAGCTCTATTCCTTATGAGGAGGCCCCTGAACTCTAGAAGACATCGTTATATAGTTTGCAATTACTATTGTTCTTTCTTTGAGGGTAAAAGTTACAAAAATGTCTTAGCACTCAGGGCATTTTGGAACAATTTGACTTTATCACAATTCCTCTTGTACAAAACCTACTAGCTCCAATCTCCTCTGCTAAGTGACAGTGCTGACGTATTCATGGTTAATGCCCCTTTCTCAATGGCCTGTATCTTGCCAGAGGCCACACTACAAAAGTGCATTTTGCTACTTTTGACCTACTTTGCATTTCCTTCCACCTCATTTCTGCGGTTCTGACTATTCTCAGATGACATTCTTTTTTTTTTTCATTTTGTCTCATTTAAAAGCATTTTTACAAGAGAAATTTCATGTGTTTATTACTACTACATGTATGGTGTAGGTAGGGGTGAGAGATGAAGAGGAGAGACCTAAATAGAAAGGAAAAACACATATAAATCAAATTTCCTAGGTGCTTACAAAAAATATAATATACCGGTAATCAAACATGTAAACTGAAAAGCTAAATGTCTTAGTGTAGAGAAAAAAATGGGAGTGGGGGAGAATACTAAATACAGCATTTCAAAGGATATACATAAAAATCTGTTCATTTCTTTTTAAAATTTTTATTTATTTATTTTTAAGCAGATAGAGAACGAGAGAGAGAGAGAGAGAGAGAGAGAGAGAGAGAGAGAGAGAGAGAGAGAGAGAGAGAGAGAGAGAGAGAGAGAGAGAGAAAGAGAGAAAGAGAGAAAGAGCAAGTACATGTCAGGGCCTCCAGCTGCTGCAAGCAAACTCCAGATGCATGCACCACTTTGTCCATCGGGCTTTATGCGAGTACTGGGGGGAACGAACCTTATCAGCTTGGCTGATAAGTGCTTTAACTGGAGAGCCATCTCTCCAGTCCTGTTAGTTTCTTAAAATGAAAACCCTATAACTAGTTATTTCTGTAATCAAATTGCTATGCTAAATCCTAGAAGCCTATGGGACATCAACCCAGGGCTTCATACCATAAGCAATTGACAGACTTTGCTTTGGCTAGGTAGGATGTTAGGATGTACCAATCCCTGTATCCTTGGACCACACACATTTAGGAGATGCATATAGGAAACTTGGCCTCTCAGTGTGATGAAAGAAATTACAGAAAGGTGACTGTACCCTAAATGATCTCTTCTGTTATGGAGCAAGAATGGCTGAAATTCTAGAATTCTATGCATTGATAATTTGCTTAGATTAATTCATTCATTTGTTCATGCATTTAGTAAATGGTCCTTGGGCATCCACCTACTCTATGCTAAACTACCCCAAGGATGCAAAACTCAAAAAGATAGCCCAGCATACACATACTCTTGCTTCTGCCTTATTTTCTCCCACTCCCCCCACACCACCTCATCACATACATTCCAGCATTCTCCAGCTCACTCTGTAAAACCCTTCAGGACTTCAAATAAGATATACCCTAAATTCTATAAACATGGTCTCTTATCTCTATTGTCTCTCATAAAAAGTCTGAAATTTTTTCCTGTTCTATACATTTCTTCTACTTTGCATTTATATTCTTATTTGTGTCTTCACTTGTTTCAGTTTTCCTCTCTCAGAATAGAATGGCTTTTCTCTGAGGGCAGAAATCCAATTTGTTTTGTTTACCATGTTATACTCACTGTCTTACAAAGTGCTGTTATGTTGTGGATGCTCTAAAAGTTACAGTGAAATATCTACGATCATGTTGTTTGCAAAGAAAACTGCCACCGAGCTGAGAAATAGTGATGGTCAGACCATCACCGCTGTGACAACACCTGACATAAGGTAAGAGGAGGAAAGATTCATTATAGCTCATTGTTTCAGAGGTCTTAGTCCACAGTTACCTGACTCCACATTTCCAGGCTCATGGTGATGGCAGCAGAAACTGTGGTAGATATTCCTCTGCCAGATAGGAAACAGAAAGAGAGACAGAGGCCAGCACTTTCTCTGTGAGCAACTTACTCCTTTCAAGTCTCACCTCCTAAAGTTTCCAGAATCTCCCAAAATAATGCCAACCAGTTGGAGCCCAAGCCCCTAACCCGTGAACCAGAGGAAGGCATTTCATATTCAATCCATGATAATTATGTCTGCCATAAGATATCCTCACTCACTATCTGGTGGCCAATAACCCTAAAGCAGAGCATGGTGGGGGAGAGGATTCTAAATCACAGACCTCTCACTACTGAAATGAGGATAGTCCTAGGTAAATGGAGATGAGTTTTCATCCTTGTAAATTACCAGCAGAGTTTACAAGACAATGCAAAGTGTCTGCTTAGAATAACATAAAACACATGTGTTTTTCATGTTTGATTCAAAACTTGATTTAAACCTTTTCTAGTTTTAACAGAACATCTCCCTGTTCCTTCATAGTCTTTTGAGACAGAAAGATAAGAAATTATTACCCCAACATTACACATAAAGAAGCCAAGGCTCAGAGATTTTCATAGATCTCTCCAGTGTCTTTGTCTAGAAACGATAACCATGGTAGTAGAAACCAAGCCTTTGGAGAGATGTCTACTGTGCTGCCTGACTCAACACATAGGGATTGAACCCGTGACCTTGGCCTAATTAATAGCACATTTCTAGTAAATAAGCAATTTGAGGTCAGTGGGTACTATTCATTAACAAAACTAAAATATAGCCATATGATCTCTTTCATAATTCTTACAAGTGCAATATGTCACTGTCAAAAACATTTTCTCTGAAGTGTGTTAGCTGCATTTTTTTTTTATTTTCAATGTCACGTTGTTGTTGCTGTTAATTAATTGTCTTCTTGACACCACCTCATTACATCAGCAAACTGTGTGTTTCTTGAATCTCACTCTATCATTCTGTGACTCCTCTGAAAACACAGAGCTCCACTGAGGACAGTAATGTGTTCTTTCACTTCTTGTTCAGCTCTGATGGGCCTTGAGAAACAGTCGGCTACAGACAATTACAAGCTCCTGGAATTTTTCAAGTAAATCTGAGGATATGGATCTACAAGGGTGCTTTTAACCATTTCAATTAAAATGAATATAAGTAAAACTAGTCATACTTAAAAACCATGGATGTTCTTAACAAATTTTCTTTTGTGGCCATTTAAAAAAATAACTCTTTTTAAAATTTTCTTCTGGATATATGTCCAGCAAGAAAGTCACTAAAGGTAAAAAAAAAAAAAACACAATGTGCAAGTAGAAATAGATGAAATATGGGAATCAGTCCATATTTTCTTATTGTTCTATGAGACATCTTTAACATCCAGTTTACTTGAGGAAGCTTTTTAGAGTGAACAGAGAACACCTTCTCCAAATAAACTGGTTAGGAAAGATCTATGTCATTTTTCCTCCAATTTAGGTGGGAATAAAAGGAAAGACAGAAATACAAATTATTGACTTAATACTCAGAAATTATATTACCATTGATCTCAGATGTGAAATGAAGAACTCTGCTTGGATAATCACAACCTGGGAGTCAAGAAAATAAAAAAGTGCGTCTCAATGGTCAGCCTGGCTTAACTCTTAGAAGGAAGGTTTTCCAGCCACGGCTAAGCCTCTGTCCTGACCCTCTGCAGGGTTTTACACAGAGCTCACAGGGTGATCACACATTTGGAAAGCAGATGGTTCAGAAAGGGCAGTTAGCTCCCATTCTAACCCTTCTGTTTTTCAGGAAACCTTTCTCCTTTCATGGATGCTCACTTCTCTATTTCAAAGGCTTAAGTAAGTATTCTTTCGCTTCCAAGATGATTTCTTTCATACATGGAAGAAAAAAGAGCAAGAAGAGTCCTTGTTACTAAGGGTATTTTACTTAAAGGGCTAGACTAAAATAGTCAAGGAACCAAAGCTTTCTGTTAGTATTTTCAATGTAACTATCACCCTGTAATATAACTCTTATGACTAATCAAAATCAAAATGAGATAGATAGTTGAAAGTAAAACAGTTAAAGAGTTCTGAAAGCAGGCTAAAGTCTAGATACAGCCAGATAGGGCAGGTTAGTAACACAGTGTGTGAAAGCAGGGGAAGTACTTAATAAGCTTCCCGTCAAAGTAACAGTCACTTTTCTGTACTTTAGGGAATAATGAGACAGATTGTGCACAGAAGAAAAAAAACTCACTAAAGTAAAGGGGGGAAAAACTCCTACTATAATGTGGAAAGATGATTACAAACATGTAAGAAATAGAGCAGGAAATAGTTAAACTGTCCAAATAAAGCAGATATCACAGTAATAACACTAGCCAAAGCCACATATATGGTAAAAACAAGATTTAATATAATGCCATTGGAGTGGCATGGTGGCGCACACCTTTAATCTCAGCACTTGGGAGGCAGAGGTTAGGAGGATTTCCATGAGTTTGAGGCCATCTTAAGAACTATATAGTGAATTCCAGGTCAGTCTGGATTAGAGGGAGACCCTACCTCAAAACAAAACAAAACAAACCAACAAGGCCATTGTAAGGTAGTCTGTTTGCTAAAAGGTAACAACTACACTGAAGGCACAATCCGGTTTTATTAATAAATCATGTAGCATCAAAATTCACTTTTAGAAACCAAAAATTAGATAGATATAATGATAAGAGTAAGATGAAATATCAGCAATGATCAGTCTGTAAAAAGCAAGTAAAACAATAGAACAGAGATAAATCATCAAAGCAAAGGCATTTGCACCTAACCCACGATGCATGAACCTCTAGGCTGAGCCATGTCCCAAGAGCAATTCTGTGGTTCCAGTCTACCAGTCCATTTCTAGTTACAACCACACTTATCTCTTCAGCCTCACTTTCTTCCTTCCTTCCTTCCTTCCTTCCTTCCTTCCTTCCTTCCTTCCTTCCTTCCTTCCTTCCTTCCTTTCTCTTTCCTTCCTTCCTTCCTTCCTTCTTTTCTTTCTTTCTTTCTTTTTCTTTTCATCTTTTCTTTCTTTTTTTTTTCTTTTGAGAAAGGCCCAGGCCCAAGCTGCCCTTGAACAGACTATAGTCAAGGATGACCTTAAATTTATGATTCTCCTGCTTCTACCTTTAGTGTGCTGGGATTATAGGCACGCTTCACATTTATTTTCCTGTGCTGGAGATTGAACCAAAGGTTTTGAGGATGCTGGGCAAACACTTCACCAACTGAGCAGCCTCTTCAGCCTGAATTCTATGTGATCATACCAAAACCTGAGTTCCTTCAAGTCAAGGCACTTGAGTTGCTTCTACTTTAAATGGGATTTTTTTAAAAAAAAGTACTCAATCACTTACAGGATACTCCTCACACTCCTCACCAACCTTTTCTTCCTGTGTCTTCTCTTTGGGGTG
The DNA here is from genome assembly GCA_004024765.1 of Zapus hudsonius. Classification (NCBI taxonomy): domain Eukaryota; kingdom Metazoa; phylum Chordata; class Mammalia; order Rodentia; family Dipodidae; genus Zapus; species Zapus hudsonius. Next base: position 15,263 of record PVHP010023976.1, on the reverse strand, counting down.
ATTAAGGGATGGTCCTTCTGGGTGAGAGTGCAAACCTTACAGGGAGAGTTCTGGCAGAGTCAGGGAGGCACTTGCTTGCAGATCACTTTTCTGCTACTGTATGTGATTGGCATTACTCAGTTCTTCCACCAAAAGCAGCAAAAGAAGTCCCCCTTGTCATCACCCATCACCCAGCCTGTCATCTTCTTCTCCTTGCTACTGTAATGTCCCTTCCTGGGCATCTCTGGACTTTGCCAGTTCTCATCATTCAGCTCCATAGCACCTGCTCTTTCTTTCTAGATAAGGAGACCGCAGTGTCAGCCTTAAATTCTTCTCATTCACTTCCCTTCTCAGCTGCTGCTCGTCCATGTTTGGACATGCCTACACCTACCTAGCTATTGACTCTCAAAAGAGGTGACTTCTAAGTAAACCTTAGAAAGCCAGTGCATCCAATACTATGTGTTAAAATCTCCTTTGTCTGGCTCTCTGAATGGACTCTGGCTTCTGCAGTAGCCCCGATACCCATGACAGAGCCCCTCAAGGCTCTCAGATCTGGACTAACACCTCATCAGCTGCTTAGTGTTTAGAATAAAATAGTGAACTCATATGGAATGTCAAGTCTCCATTCTTCTGCCCAATCCAAAATGAAATTTGTGAAACATCCTCCTTTCTACCTTCATGGTGTAAAGGTGTGATGCTGGGGTGATTCGGATAAGGAGAAAGTATAGAAGATCTATTTCACGGACATTATCATTGTTTTAAAAGTGAAAACTTTAGGGTAAGAATTAGTCATCCTGTACGTGGTTGTTTTTGTTTGGAAAGGAGCAGTTGGTTTGGCATAGCAACTACTTTCAAATATCCAATGCAGACCTTCCCATTGTAACTCCTCACTTTGAATTGTAATGTGACACCAGCAAGTCTGAAGAGAGTGTGGCTTATTTTGTCCTATCTCATGTTGCAGTTAACTTCTCCTGACTGGGACAAAACACCTCACCAAAGCAGCTATGGGAGGAAAGGGTTTATTTCAGGCTTCCAGTTTTAAGGGGAAGCTTCATCATGGTGGAAAAAGCTGGCCACTTCATGAAGCATCTGCAAGCAGAGAGAGAGAGAGAGCAAGAGAGAGAGAGCAGCAAGCACAAGCTGGCTCTGAACACATCTGAATATATAGTAGGATTACACTCCTCAAGCCCAAGGTCTATCCCAGCAACACACCTACTATAAGGTTCCCCCTGCCAAAGACTTCTCCAGCTGGGAACTAAATAGAAAAGTTACTCAAAAACAACTTAGAGGCTGGTTAAAGGTGCTTGTTACAAAGCCTGACTGCCTGGGTTCCATTTCCCAGTACCTATGTAAAGCCCGATGCACAAAGTGGTGCATTTGTCTAGAGTTCATTTGCAGTGGCAGAAGGCCCTGGTGAACTCATATTCATCATCTGTTTTTTTTCTCTGTCTCAAATTAAAAAGCACAAAACAAACAAACAAACAAACCAACAAACAACAACAACAAAAAAAAATACTACCTGAGGCTTTGGGGACATTTACATTCAAACCACTACATATATGTACCCTATTTATATAAAACCTAAGAAATACAAAAATAAATAAATAAACTCTTAGAAACTTGGAAGTCATTCTGCATTCCTTCTTTTCTCTCAGCCCCTTCTGTCTGTTATTTACTCAGTATTTTCATTCCTACACCATCCTGTCTTGGGGCTCTGTCCTCACTCTTCCATTGTTGTGATCAATGATTTCATAGGTCATTTTGTGATGCTTATCACAAAGGCTCCACAATTTCTTCCTTGTCTTATCATTTACTTCCATGGACCTCTGACACCTTCTAATATTGCTGATCTGGCTACTACAGACTCTTACGTTTCCCATTGCCTTCTGAATAAGAAAGTCAAATTTCACGATATATCCTAGGTGCTCCACTCCTGCTGATTTCTTCTCCCTTTACTCTATTGACAGGATCTATGATGCCTGGAAATTGCCAAACTTCTGACTTTAAACTTTGCTCACGCTTCTCCTTCTTTCTTGAATGCTCCCTTTGCAGCTCAAGCTCAAGTCCTTCTCGGAAGCCTTTCTCCCCCACTCTACACCTTATCTGCACTGGAATATTACTACCCACCCATACACTCCCCTGGGTGCCCAAAGACTCCTCCTCTATGATCCATCATACTGTAATGGTTTACTTGTTTACCTTTAGGCAAAATAAAAAATCATCAAAAGTTAATGAATGTAAATTTATGTTATCTCCATCAACTCAGAGCCTAGCATACTTTTGAATGGTACAGTAGCATTTGAAGAGTATGTCTTAACGGAGACATTCAGTAAATAGTGTTACTTGGTGGCTGTGTAATCAAGAGCAAAAACACTTACAGTCTGAGTTTCATTTATTAAATTGGTATTATGTTATACCTATCTCTCAAGACTTAGGAAAGGATCAAATGATATCATCCAACTCATTTCTTTGCTCAAACTGTCTGACAGATTTGTTGCTATCTCTGTGCCCCTACTATTTTTTTTTGGAATGTCAGGGATTGTTACTGGTTGTATTGCTTCAATAAACTTAATAATCTTCCCAAGTTTCATGTTCCTTACCTATGGAGATTTTGTTGTTGTTGTTGTTTTTTTTTTCCAGGTAGGGTTTCACTCTAGCCCAGGTTGACCTGGAACTTACTCTGTAGTCCCAGGCTATCCTCAAATTCATGGTGATCTGCCTACCTCTCCCTTCCGAGTGCTGGGATTTAAGGCATGTGCCACCACACCTGTCTCTCTATTAAAAATTTAATGTTAGTGCTACCTCTAAATGGTTAAGTAAAATCATATACATAAAGTTGAAAGTAGATATTAACATATTAATAATATCCAATAAAACCTTGCAGTGGTTATTTTTATCATTTTTTGTTTTAACATGGTAATAAACTGAAAATTAATTATTGATATTGAGATGTAAAATCTATTTAAGCTAACATCCATAAATTATCATCAAGATTTATATAAGATTTCTTCTTAGAATCCACAAGGACTTTTATTTTTTTCATAATAATAGTTAGCAATATACTTATCTAGGGCAATATATTTTGACATTCTTCAACTATCTTGGAACGTTAAGCATCAAGGGAAGCAGAAATAGCACAGATAAAGTGAAAAAGAAATTAGAAGTGACTTGACAGAAAGCAAAAGAAACAGGATTTTCATTTGACCTACATTTCTAAAGGCAAAAACTGAAAAAGAGAGATAATGAGGAGGTATTGGGCAAATCAAATATCCGATATTCAAATTCAATGTTTGTTATAAATTGAAGAAATTATCAACTCTCCAGGAACTCTTAATGTGTTAATGATATTTTTAAAAATGTATATTACTAAAAATATGAAAGATTTGCTTATTCCAAAAAGAAATTTCTCTCAGATTGCCATTTGATCAGTTGTGACAGAGAACATGCCCTTTAACTGCCATTGCCAGTCTGAAGATTCATTATTTTCTATTTATTTAATATCACCACTACAGTTAGTGCTGCATCATACAGAGACAGCTTGGTGCCTGCCCTCGGGATAAAGAAAATTTCCACATGGGAGGGGCACAGAGCCTTTATGAGTACATTATATTTATCTTTTGACTCTGGCTTAGGTTTGGCAGTTTCTCAGTACAAATGGCACTTTCTATGGAGTATCAACTAAACCACTGCACAAAGGTTAGCAATGTTGTTTTCAAAAGAAATTAAACACTCTGCTGATAAAGCTGCCTTCATTGTTCTCCACTTTAAAGTAGCTTAAAACCTTTTTAGGAAGAAACCAGGGAGTGAAATATAAACATTTTCTTTAAGCAAAGCACATTCTTTTTGGAGCCAGGACTGGGTATATTGGAATATCCAACTTTTCTAGATACAATTTTGTAGTGCTTAGGTTAGAACGAGAAGGGAAATGCACTTATATATTTTAAATATTCCTTTCCATGACAAGGTAGAGGAGTTGTAAAAGGTAGAAGCTTTGATTTGAAACCAAAGCTTCTAATTTTAACACAGTGAGGAGAAGCCTGAGCATGTGTGCCTATGTGTGTAGGGGATGGAGGGCATGGTGAAAGGGAAAGGAAATGAAAACTGAGCAACACGAAGAATTCAATACAAAAGACAAATGCTGGCCGGGAGCAAAGGACATTAAATAAATTATTATGAATGGATTGGCCAGCCCTCGTTCCATAGCAAGTTTTCTCTATTGTATCATGCAACTGCTCAAGACCTTGGAATATATGATGCTTTCTCCCTTTCTTTCTTTCAATTTGCATCTCACAAGGAGCTTCAATCTCAGCTGGGTTTTACAAAAGTAGCATCGCCTAGTCACCCCTTACAAGCCTTGTCTCTGTATATGTATTTGGGTGCATTATTTTCTCTTTGGAACCATATTACTATTTACAAATAGTAATTCTACAAGATTGAAGTATGAGATTCAAAGAACAAATTATTTTGGTCATTAAGCATTTCTCCTTCCTTATATTTCATCAGACTTTTGGCATGAAACATGCGCATTTGTTAGCATTGAACTTCATCGGCTATTTCATGCTTTTACATCCTTAATTAGGTTGCAAACTCCCATATCTGATTTTCCAATATGACCTTAATTGGCTCAAGACAGTGCATTGTATGTAGATAATAATTGGTTTTCATTTAGTTTGATTCAATTCAGAATAATATTAGGATAGAGAATAGTAATAAACACTGGCCTCATCTTAAAGTTAACACCCAGAAAGTAAATTTTTAAAATGGTTCTAGGGATAGAAATTTAATGCTTCATCTACTCATTTATTCATTCAAAAATATTGGAATGATTTTCAAGTACCAGAATCTTGGCTTTTGGGACATACTGAACAAAATAGTTGAAAAATTTTCCCTTGTGTGGTAGTTTGAATAATGTCCCCCAATAGGTTCAAAAGTTTATTATGATTGTAAATTGTCTCCAGCCAGTTCTGGCTGGAGGAGGTGCGTCACCTTGGCCAGATCCTGGGGTTCAGCCCTAAGGTGTTTCTGGGGTGGGTCTGGAATTCTAGCTTTACATATGCAAAAAGAAGTCTGAGCTCAAGCCTGGAGTTCCTCTTGTTTGTTAGTTTGGAATGTGCTTGCTTGCTTGAGGTGCTGGTGGTGGTTTTTCTCTCTCTGCTTGGATCTGTGAAAGGGGGCCCAGCCTTTCCTTAACTTCCCCTGGATCTGTTAATTTCAATAAATACTTTCCTCCCCAAAATTGTGCCTGGTTTGGAGATTCATCCCAGTGGTGTGTGCCTGACCTTGTATTCAGAGGGTGATAAGTGATGCACAGAAAAAACGAAGCAAGGAAGGGAAATGGTGTGCCACAGGTGTGTGGGGAGGGGCATAGATTGAATTTGTAATAGGTTGTCAGTAATGGCTTCTCCCAGAAGGTAACAGTTGAGCATGATCTACAGGAAGGGAGGAATGAGCTGAAAAGGACAGAGGAAACAATATGAAGGCCTTAAGGTAGAAACACTTCATATGGGTTTGGAATCCAGCAAGGTAGGCTTTTGTGTGCTGAACATTGTAAGTGAGGCAGAGAACTACAAGACAGTAAATGTGATGCAGGATTCAGATCAGCAGGCCATTCACCATAAAAACTCTTTGTTAGGAATGGGTATAACCAAGAATATTTCAATAAGGGAAGTGCTTTCATCTGACTTGGACTCTATCAGGATCACTGCTTTGTTGAAACTAGATTATAAAAGTGTAAGGGAAAGCAGTCAGGAGGAATGTCAATCAAGGCTAGAAATGTTGGTAGTTTGATACCAGTAAGAGAAGCAAAGAGTAGTAGATATCTAATTCTATGCAGTACTTAAGAGTCCACAAGATTTGAAATTATAGACTGAAAATCAGATGGAAATCAGGAATCACTACAGGTACTTAGAAATATAAATAAAAACTTGGAAATCAGACAAAAGAATGACTGTGTTAAAAAAAAAAAAAGAAAGGAAGAAAGAATGACTGTGTGTGTTTTCCTATTAGATAACTTCCTCACAGGCCCTGACAAGGAAGAAGACTTAATCCTCTAGGGCACACCCCAATGTTGACTTACTATTTGCCATTATTATATGATTAGTATCATAGTATTATACATTCACTTTTGTAATTTTGTGCAAATATTTTCTGTGTAATAGAGAAGATAACACCAATAATTTTGTATGAAAGCTATTGTCCGCTTTTGTGTTCTAATCTAGAAAACCTTTTTGTTTCCTTTCTGACTATATAGCATGCTTTCCTCCATATTTACTTTGTCTCTTGTGGAACTTTGCATTTTCTGAGTCAACTTTTCATTGTGCTATTTCCTTTATATGTGAACTAACACATTTCTGACTTATGAAATACACTGCTGACCAATGGTCACTTTGTGTTTCTGTCTTATTTTCTTGACGACAGAGTCTCCACTATGTAGCTCAGGTTGGCCTAGAACTCATGATCTTCCAGCTTTACTTTCTGTGAGCTGAGGGTATAGGTATGTGTCACCACACCCAGCCACCCAGCTATTCCTTGTGTGTGTTTTTTTTTAATTTATTATTTTAAAAAGGTTTTGAGTGTGAGCAATTTGAGGAATGAAGCCATTCCTGACTGAAATGAGGAAAACTGAAAAGAACAATGGGAAAGTAATAACACAAGTTTAGACAAGCTAAATGAAAAGTGCCTATGAGGCATTCAAGTGATGATGTTGAGTAGGAAATTGGAAGTGTTTGGAAAACGAAATAAGTTCAACTAGGAGGGGAGGCTGATGTAGATACAGATGGTGCATTTTAGGTGGTCACAAAAGTCATGAGATCTCCATTGATGGGTAGCTAGGAAAAAAAAAACAAAGACTAATTCCTGAGACTTGCCAATATTCACATGTAATGATATGAAGAAATAAAAAAGAAGTGGCCAGGGGAACTAGGAGCCTGAGCTCTTCAGGAAGCTAATTAAAGAAGGTGTTTCCGGTAGGAGGTAGGAATTTAATCTCAAATGCAGAAGAGTATTTAGATAAGATAAAGACAGAAATTTGGCCAATGAATTTAAAAACGCATGTACTTAACCAAAGGACTTTTGATGGAGTTATGGGATCAATAGCCTAATTGGACAGAGTTTAAACAAAAAAAGAATCTAGCAATTAGAGAGGGGGAGAAATAGATAAATTTATGGAAGAATTTTGCTATACAGAAAAAGTCACTGAGTTTAATGAAAAGAGAGGTCTTGAGGGATTTTTTTTTACCATTAAGAAACTGATGTTTATTTGTATGATTATATCAGTGATCAAGTTCATTGGAAGAAATGCTAGAGAAAAAAGAGAATGGTTGGAGCACATTTGTTGACTGGTTGAGAAATGAGAGCACCTAGTTAGACATGTACTAGTTAAACCTGATCTTGTCTTTTAGTAAGGATTGTTTACCCATAAAAAGAGAGGAGGGAGTTGAGAAGGGTTAATCAAAAGATGTTATGAATAAGCCATACGGCAATATACTTCCTTATTAGCTAAATGAAAAATAAATAAAAAAATACTTTTTAAAAGGAGAAAGTTTGGGCAGAATTACTTGGTAGGGATGGATAATAATATGCTTACAAAACCCTAGATTGTTACAAGAAAATCCCAGTGCCAGGGCTGGAATACCTCCCAGTGAGTTATTAGGAAGATCACAGAGTGCCCCCTACACCAAACAATGCAGACTCAACTAAATGGTATTGCTAAAGCCATCACATACCTCAGTTGCAGGACAACGAGACTCAATCTAGAACTATGCTGACATCTCCCTCCATGCTGGATGTTGGTCATAGAGCTATGAAACCTTCTGTGAGAGAAACACCATCAACAGTCACAACCAGTAATGGATCATGTAAGCTACATAACTGGTCAGGCAGACAAGATATGCCCCCTAGTACAACAGTGGCATGTCTGCTATGGGGACAACCAAGAACTCTCTGGATTTGTGACCCATTCTGCTGGAGGAAATAAATGCCTAGAACTGGAAACCTAGTCAAAAGCTGTGTTTGGGAAGGTCGTAAGCTCTAGAGGAAAAGCACTACTGTTATTTGGCTAAATGGAAATATTATGCCCACCAAATTATCCCTTAAATGTTTATTATGCCCAGAGATCAGTGCTGTCCTCAATTTTGTCAAGAGAAGTGTCTTTTTTTCAGATAGTGGTGATTACTAGAGAGATGCAAAACTTAACAATGCACTGAAAAGCTGTGACAATTTAATCTTCAGCACTGAGACATCACTATTATGCCCTGCAAGGCGCAGAGAACTTTGTGGAAGAGGCGGAGAAAAGGATGGGGTGGAGTACTTTGGAATGCTGTTTTCCAAACACAAAGTGGTGGTTTTAGTCATGAGCTCAGAGCGGCTGCCATTACCTGCGCAAACTCTGTCTAATAGCCCATGCACATATTGTCATGGAGGGCAAAAAACTGACATCAAAATAGAAGAAAGCCTCTGAAAAGAAAAAGGGGTTCAGTGGAATGGGGGTGAAGGAAGAGAGACATAAGAAAATAATGGGGATTATGGTCGAATTACAAGTACATTGTGTATATGTATGAAAATCTCAATTAAAAAAAGTTAAAAACATTCTGATGGGTCTTGGATCTCCCCAGTATTCACTCCCATCTGTACAAGGTGCGTTCTCCAGCCAAGACTGCCACCGAGGAGACTGCAACTCATCAAAGCAGAACACGGGAGGCTGCAGAGAGCTCAGTACTAAAGGAGATTCATAACTTGCCCTCCAAGAGGCAGAGAATGCTATGGGAGAGGGGCTGGAAAGACTGTAACAACCACAGGTGGGAAGGTGTACTCTAAGGCATTGTTCCTCCTACAGACGCTAACAGGTGCATCATGACCCCACAGTGATTACTGACAACCCCATTCAGGAGGGATCTCAATGGAATGGGGTTAGGGGAGAGAAGATGTAAGTGTAGCATGATAAGAATATGACCAATTTACAATATATTCATATGTTAACTTTCTCAATAAAAATGTTTATAAAGTTAAAACAAAAGAGTGGCAAAAAAGATGGAGTGTATGAACATATTATGGCCCAATTTTATAGTTCTGAAAGTTGACGGAGGCCTGGCAACATGGCTGTATCCTTTTCTTCATTCAAGTTTGACACTGGGAAGGTGAACACAGGGTGGAGGGAAGTTTGAACAGCAGGGCTCCAGGCTTTGTCAGGTAACCATATTGGAATGAAAGCATCTCAAATAGCTTGAGAATGGAATGCACAAATAAATTATTATAAACACAGAGCATAGAATGAACTTGGAGGAAAGCAGCAAAGTCATTCATGAAAGGTGATAAGAGAGAAAAAGTGCATCAGTGGTTTATTGGATCTGTTAGAGTTCGTGAAATGCTTGAGTTATTGAACTTGAGAGAGTAAGAGTTAGAATTCAAAGCTTAAACTTTGAATTCATATTGGAGATGGCTAATTATGAATCTGGAAAATGACAATAAAATTCAGTGACTAGGGCTGGACTACTTAGTGGTTAAGTAACTTGCCTGCTAAGCCTAAGGACCTGATTTCAATTGCCCAGCACCCACGTAAAGCCAGATGCACAAGGGGGTGCATGCATCTGAGTTCATTTACAGTGGCTGCAGGCCCTGGCCTGCCCCTGCCCATTCTCTTTCTATCTGCCTCTCTCTCTCCCTCCTTCTCTCTCTCTGCCTCTCACACACACAAATAAATAAATAAAATATTTACCAAAAAATTCAGTGGCTAGATTAGGTAGGGACTAATTATCATTGGGACCATGAAAAGGGAGAGAGTAGAGACAGACTCATGAGTACACAAGAATGAACCCTGCAGGGAATAATTATCCAGCTAGTAGGTGTCATGGAGGAGTGAGGAACCCAGAGGGCCTGGTAGCAGACATCATATGATTACTTAGCTATTTGCAAAATAGGTTGCATCACTTTTAGCTGCCTTAATTTTGTGACATAGAAAGACTGTAGGATACTTACTTTGTATATTTTGAGTACTTTGTCTTCCAAATAACCTTTTCCAAACATGGCACTTCCTATAACTTAAGATAATATTCCCTGAATGAACAACGCTCATCATTTTTGTTCTTTTCGCCGAGAATAGACAAAGCAAAGTGGTCATTATAGAAAATGGCTGACACACGTCATGTAGAATAAGTCACGTGAGGGATACCCAAGGAAGGGAAGATTTTCAGGTGTACATCACAGAAGAACTGTGAATTACATGAGTTTCTAGCTCTCTAAGTTCTTTGTCAAGTTATCTGTTTTCTCATGTCTGTTTTTGTTTATGTACTTATAAGTTGTAAAATTTGGTCAACGTAAATAAAGCCTAAAGTTCTTTGTCCAAAAAAAAAAAAAAAAGAAAATACACTCATCTAGTCACTCTTTATTGATTCATTAGTATATGTGTTTTAGAACTGAAGAAAAATGGGGTGTTTAAATCACTCACATTAATGTTATTTCCTCCAAAAATTAGAGATTACTTATAATTTATTATGCAAGGTTTAAAATTATTTAATTGATTCATTATTTAATTTCTGCTACCTATGTTATAATTCACAAAAAATGTTTTCTTTTAAAACTCAAATATTATTTATATTGGTAATGGGTGAATCTAAATGACGCATAGAGCATAAAAATCGTTATGCAGAGCACATTCAAACAAGGATGGGCATTTAAAGTTGGTTCTGCTGGTGGTATCTTCTGTAAAATTAAGTTGTAAATTTACTATTTGAACACATTCAGTTACATAACCACTGCTCTCTTACTGTGAACCCAAGTGCTTATTCAAGAGCTTAGCTCAACTTTTATTTTTTCAACTAGAACATTAAAAAGATAGTAATCTCAACTAGATTGGTATCATATAAAGCATTCTCAGTGTGATGGCAGGATGGAAGAAAAAATCTAATACCAAATAAAGCAGGAGAGGCTTTGATATATATATTGCATCAGCTTGTGAGGTGTTGTGTATGATTTCTTAAAGATCTGTCTGCACCATCATTAAATAAAGGTGATTCTCTGCGACATTTTTGTGACTTGAAAAGAAAAGCAGCCGAAGAACAAATTTTAATGGCCTACCGTCAGTGTTATAATAAAGACAAAAAAGATTTGGGATTAAAATAGCACTAAACAATTCAATTAAGAAATTGTCTCAAACTGTCCTGTCCTGAGCAGAGCAAACATGATTGAACATACACACACTTGTTGTGTTCACTGAACTGGCATGAAGTACTGTTCCTTAATTCTAGTTTATGCATTCCTAACAATCTTATAACAGAATTGAGAAAAGCCAAACAGTGCATTTCTAGGAGATTAGAGCACTTCTCAGTCCTAATCACTCGAGGAGCATTGGGGTGCAAGGCTCAAGGCCAAAATATACCAATTATGCACCAAGGCACTTGAACATGATAGAACAGTCTCTGCACCTATGTCCTATCCTATAAGGGTCTTAAGGATTATTGCTATCAAATGACTTGAAATTTTAGAAAGTATTTTTGGTCACTAGTAGAGAAACTATAGTCAAATTACAGTTTCACGACAAAGATACTAGAAATCTTTAGAGATTATATTTCATGGAGGCAAACTTAAACCTAAAAAAAATGTAGCCCCACTCTTGTGTATAAAATTTTTCGCCTTGCATAGCTGAAGGTTTGAGTATCTTTTTAGTCCTGGCACCTCTGGATGCACATTCAATTAGAAACAATCACATCAGATGTCATATGTCCATTATTAAAAAAATGTCTGGGATGTATACATTATCTTCAAAGTCTATGAATTTTGGTGAGAACATGAGGATTTCCTTATCATGGAGTTTGTGATCTGCAGAAGTCTTTTTTTTTAAATTGATGTTATTGTTGTATGTTGGTTGGTTGGTTGGTTGGTTGGACCATGGTGCTGGGAATTGAACCAAGGGCTTTATGCCTTGTTAAGTTACCTTCCTGTTGCTAGGACAAAATATCTGACAAAAATGTGTATAAGGGAGGAGTAGTTTATTTCAGCTTAAATATCCAAGTTATAGTCCATCATGGTAGGGAAGGCACAGTGGCAGCTGGTGACATTCAGTCCACTGTGAGGAAGCAGAGAGGCAAATGCTGGCAGCCAGCTAACATTTTTTGAGCATTGCAGGAGTCTAGCTCATGAAATGTTGCTTCCCACACCTCAATTAACCTATCAAGATAATTCCTCACAGGCATCCCCAGAGCCATAATCTAATCTGTGGAATCCTTTACAAGTGATTCTAGGCCCTGTTAAGTTAACAAGCTCTGAACCCTAGCCCCAGCCCTATAAGTCATTTTTATTCCAGGAGCAGGAGTTGTCTGTCTTCTGACCTCCCTCCACATCTCTCTCTCTCTTTCTCTCTCTCTCTCTCTCTCTCTCTCTCTCTCTCTCTCTCTCTCTCTCTCTCTCTCTCTCACACACACACACACACACACACACACACACACACACACTTTTTTGAAGAAGGAGAACGTGAGCTCAGTGGTAGCAGTCATCAATCACTCTCTGCTTCCTCATTGTGGTCTCCATGTGATCAGGTGCCTTCCTGCTGCCATGATAGACTGTAACCTGGAAATATAAGCTGAAACAAACCCTTCCTTCCTTAAATTGTTCCTTGTGCAGTATTTGGCCATAACAACAAGAAAGTAACTATTACAGTGTCTGAGGATTATGTTTGCTTTCCTGGTTTATAAAGGATCTGAGTATTTCAGAAAATGCTTATAACCAACCCTGTTTAATGCTGTCAGATTTTAGATTCTTCACCTTGCTTCATATGCATTATTTCTCTTCAGTTATTTTTAAAATAGCAGTGATAATAAATTGTCTTTGTCCAGGTCCTTAATGATATCTTAATTTTCCTTACTTAGTATTTATTTAAGCAGACAACTCTTGCAGGTAAAGGTAAGAGATGATGGACTGGGGAGATTGCTCAATGGGAAAAGCATTTGCCATGGTGAGTATGAGGACCTGAGTTTGGATCCCCAGGACCTATAGAAAGCTGGGTGCAATAGCACATGAGTGCAATCCCACCCTTTCCCTGGTGACATTGGAGGTGGAGACGAAGAATCCTGGAACCACAGGAGCCAGCTAGTCTGGTATTCCCAGACACTGCCTCAGAAAAGGAGGAAGGCAAGGTCCAATACAGAAGGCTGTCCTCTGACCTCCACACATGCCATGCTGTGCATGTGCCCACACTCACACATGAAAACACACACACATACATGCATGCATGCATTCACACACGCACACTCACACATGAAAACACACACATACACACACATTTTTAGGTGAGATGAGTGGGTTGTGGTGATGCGTACCTGTAATACTAGCAATAGGAGGGTGGAGAGAGAGAGAGAGAGAGAGAGCGAGAGAGAGAGAGAGAGAGAGAGAGAGAGAGAGAGAGAGAGAGAGAGAGAGCACATAAGAGGGCTCCCCCAAAGTCCAGGTGCACCATATTTCCTGAAGGCTATGTCATCACTGACTGTAAGAAAAACTTGTAGAAAAGTGTGCTAATAAATAACAGATTATAAAATAACCCCTTTATCAGAGATGTCAAATTCTGAGTGAAAAGACAGTATCCTAGAATCAATGAATTATGATGGACCAGCAACATCCAGGCTATAATAAACGAGCATACCATTTATCAGATATAAATGGTATTAAATAAGATTGAGCCTCTCTCTGAACAGAATGCCATACCAGGAAAATAAAATGTGTTGATCACTCAAGCCTCTTGTGCTAAGAACAGACCAGACATGATTTTCTGAAAGAGAAAAATAAAATATTTCCAGAAAATAGGGTTTTGAATTTCCAAAATGATAAAAAAATAATAAATTCCCAACATTATAAATCTATGTATCAATAAGTGTAGGATATCTGACTTTTAACAAATAATTATGATTGTCTTCACTGAATATTGATCACTGTTATAAGAAGAATTTTTAGAACATTAAGCATGGAGAAGAAAAAGTAACATTTTTAGGATTCCTGAAAATATTTTATCTCTTTCTCAGAAGATTTTATCTTTCTTTTTGATTTCCTCATTTCTTGCTTCAGATTGGCTTATAATTTAAAGAAAATATTTATTATAGTCCTGAAATCTATACTCTCAAGGCTACAAATACAAGTTAATAAAGCAGTGTTAGCATAGCATCTTTCTGAGACTATATTTGCTTGGATAATACTTATGTAGAGCTAGATTGGAGCCTGTCTTATTAAAGATGCAGTGTATATAATAAGTTAGCATCTTTTGAATACTTCATATAGCATAAATTTAAGCAAAGGAAATGGACATGAAAAGATGAAAATGGGGCTGGAGAGAGGTCTAGTGGTTAAAGGTACTTGCTTGCAAAGCCTGAATACCCCAGTTCAATTCCCTGGTACCCACATAAAGCCAGATGCACAATGTGGCACATACCTTTGGAAGTTTGTTTTCAGTGGCAAGTGGCCCTGGTGTACCTATTCTCTCTCTCTCCTGTCTCCCTCTCTCTCCCTCTCTTTTTATTTTCTCTTGCTCTCCTTGTAAATAAACATTTTACAAAACTGGAGGTGTGTGTGTGTGTGTGTGTGTGTGTGTGTGTGTGTGTGTGTGTGTGTAGTATGTATGGTGTGGTGTGCGCTGAGGGGTCTGGATCCCTTGAGGCTGCCTGTTACCTGTGCCAGTCTGTAGACAGGCCTGGGAAGGGGTTCCCAGGTCCCTCTTTGTGTTGTGGAGGGTCACACTGGGCAACACTGCATCATGCAATGTGTTGTGAGGGTGGGGTTGGTGAGGGTCTGGGAAGAGGAGGTTAGAAAGTAGCATGTGCCCGGTGATTGTGGTGTGGAGGCCAGAAGAGAACAGTGGGTATAGCTCTCTCTAGCAACGTATTCATGCACATGTTTCTTTCCAGAATTCATGGGCTTCTTGAACCTGGCAATTCTCTGGTCTCTGCTTCCTCCCCCGCCCCCACCACAGGATTGGGGTTACAGCTGTGCTGGGCATGCCCAGCTGTTCTGTGAGAGCTGGGGGATCAAACTTGGGCAGTCTTAAGCCCCCTCAGACCCTCATGCTTACATGGGAATTTCGGGTACTTGCCAGGCCATCTCCCCAACCCTGTGAAATGTCTTTTGCAGATTCCCATGTGCCAGAATAGTTATTTTTAATCAAAACCACAGACAAAAGCTGAAAAGTGCTGCACATAAGGACACAACTTTAGGTTTCCAATTGTTTGCCTTTTCTTCTTCTTCTTCTTCTTCTTCTTCTTCTTCTTCTTCTTCTTCTTCTTCTTCTTCTTCTTCTTCTTCTTCTTCTTCTT
>PVHP010023975.1:0-26730 GCA_004024765.1 Zapus hudsonius | reverse complement strand
GAGAGAGAGAGAGAGAGAGAGAGAGAGAGAGAGAGAGAGAGAGAGAGAGAGAGAGAGAGAGAGAAAGTGCATGCCATAATTCAGTTTCATTCATAGGCTGGCAGGAAGAAGCACAGAGGTGCCATATGTTACAACATCACAGAGGTGTAACAGGCTTTGGGACGATGCATGGATTTTCTTCTGGAAGGTCTTTGATATTGGAGGTTTTGTTGGTTTTCTTAACGTGGTTTGAATGTCCTCCACTTTAAGGAGGAAAGTGAGTTTTATTAGTCCCCATTCAGCATTGCTCCAGTGTACTGGAGTGTCTTTACTTCATATGAAACTTTCAGGGCTTTAAAATTGCCCAAGGCATTGTGTAATATAGTGAAGATATGGGAAATAACATAGATAAAGCTCAAAATAGGAAAAAAAAAAGATTTAGAATTGCCTAGCAGCATACAAGCTACATTTGTCAGAGACGGAGCTCTGTGTGCATGGCGCTGGTATCCCCAGCTGTTAAGCTGCAGCAGTTATGGTTCTGCCATTTGTCAGAGTTGAATAGAGAAATAACAGAAATGCACTTCCCTCATATATGGACTTCTTAAGTCACATGAACCCTTGTAAAGCTCCTTAGCACTTAGGTGTGCATAGGATATGTCTGCACTGAATCAACACAGCATTGCAGGTGAGTGACTTTGCATTTTATAACCACTTGGCACAATTTCCTTTCTTCAACATTGAGAACTAAAACATGGGTTTAGAGCACGTGCACACACCCAACTGGCTGCTATTATGAACTTTGTGTCTCTAAGCTTTAGTGATATTTTCTTATAAAGCATTAAGCACTAATATAATGAAAATTTTGAAGTGTGACTTTTAAAATCTCAATCTGCATTTCCATAGCCATGAAGTAAAGAGCACAATATTCATGATAAAGGTACAATTTAAAGGAAACCAACAAATAAATGAGGGTAAGTTACTAACGAGGGCAAAACATAAATCTAGGAAACATAAGTAGCAACTTTATGAGATCCCAATCTCATCTAGAGCTGAGAACTGAATCAGGAACAGGCTCCATCCATCCTGAGGCTGATTGCCTGAACCTGCGTTCAAACTATAGCAATGCAGAGCCTCTTAGAAGGGGGGAAATTGCATTGGGAACAGGAGAGGCTTCGGTGGCAAATGAGGAGGAGAGAGAGCAATTCAATAGAGGAGGTAAGTGGGCCAAAGATAGTTTGTTACAACAACTACTGAATAGCTAAGAAGTCTAGGAATGTAAAACAGGTTTGCTGGGAGAGCATCCTGGGAAGTGGCAGGTCTTCATAACAACCGAGGATGAAGGCATTTGGCTTTTGCTGTAGCCCTACACTGACCCTGCAGGGCCCTGTCGGAAAAGCTGAACACTGCTGTAGCTAGTGAAGGAGAAATGTCCACAGAGTGCAGCAGCTATACCACGAGGCATCTGAGAAAGCCATGGACTGGGAACAGGTAGGCAGTGCTGGGCTAGGTGGAACATTTTCTGAACCTAGACTTTCAAACACAGATGTGCAAACACAGCTGCTCTCCACATACTGTTTATCTACCTGATTTGAGGCACCAATATAGTCAATCCCCAAAGATGAATCCTGGGTAATTGTGCAAAAATTCTTTATATTAAAATGCCAGCTTATATATCATTGAAATCCATTATTATATATAAATATAGATTAGAGGATAGATAATGAGTTCATATAACACATAAAAGTAGATTTTATTAGTTGAATTTGATTTTGTAGGTCTTTTGTAACATGGAGCATCAGTTTTACAGGTTGAATAAATGCAGATCTGAGCTATAGTAATTGTTGTGTCCAAATATTTGTCCTATTTCTTAGCAAACATAGCAAAATACTCACATCATTAAGTACCTTTCACGAAGTGTATGTATTTTTTTCTATCTGATTCCTTTGGGATGCAATTTTACTCCAGAAGATTATTCTGTTTAGTTGTTGTCCAAACTCTGTCCACTCAAATTACTATACAGATTTTAATGCTGCATTTTTGATTACCCCTGGATGTCCAATTTTAATATTTTTAACAGAACCAAATGGTGTCCATGTGTCTTAGTGTAGAACTTCTATTAGTTTTTATAAATGTTCTCTGATTTTCATATTTTGAGATAAACTCAAGTATCTTGCTCACTTCCTCATATTTCAGTATTTTACATGCAAGACAACACCTATCTGTAAAGTCATGTTCAAAGTCAGTTATTGCAAGGACACAATTAGACCCGCATCTCTATCTTCCTGCATAGTCCAATTCAGCTTCTCCATGATTGTAATGAAAACCATGGGTGAAAGAAAAGGAAGCATTTAAGAAGATCTATGTAGGGCTGGAGAGATGGCTCAGAGGTTAAGTCACTTGCCTCCAGTGCCTAAGGCCCCGGATTCATTCCCCAGTACCCACATATGCCAGACCCATGAGGTAGTGGCCCTGCTGCTTTCTCTCTCTCTCTCTCTCTCTCTCTCTCTCTCTCTCTCTGTCTCTCTCTGCTTAAAAATGAATAAATAAAATATTTTAAAAAAGGAGATATATAGAGATTCATGAAAGCTAATTTAGGAGAAATGTGATGTAGACTTGGAAATTTTAACAGGGCTCTGGCCTACTCCCAACTAGGACCCTCTTTACACTAATAGAACTAATTGAAACAATATTTTGTCCACCAATCTGTTAGTTGATTTTTGTGGCTGCTTTTGCTTTTGTCAGTCAGTGTATCTCACAGGCTATCACTGGCCTCACTAACTGAGCCGAATCCTGTGTCCCTTTTGTTATGCTTCAAGTCTTACAGGTTGTGTGTCTGGGAAAGATAAACGGTTTTGTTCATCTGCATCTAATAAGCATACTTAGCAAATAGCAATAAAAAAATCACAAGAATACTTATGTTCCCTTTTGCAATTTGTTTCTCCTATATGTTACTTTTGCTGAGTAGTGAGATTTCTGAGCAGTTATTTGACCAGGGAGAAAAATGTTGTCTCCGTCTTCAGCTTGGTCATGGGGCACATTTCAGAGAGATAGTGACAGTACATTGGCAACAATTTGGCATGGGCATGCTTTCTTGAAAGAGGCAGACCAACTCACTGGGTTGTCAGTACCAAGCAAAGTACAAAATGATAAAGATATATTTTAAGGGATTTTTTTCCCCATTTCACAATGACCTTTTTCCCCCAGGAATTAAGTGCTGTTGTACTATGTGACACTTTGACTTTGGCCACAATTAATCAGTGAGAGAGGCCACCACCTCATGCTGGGCAAGTCCCACCAAATCTCCTGAGAATTTTGGGTTGAGATTCATGGACACTGTGATTCTTGCTGTGGATAGGTAGAGATATAAATTGTGAACGCAGTAACTGTGGGGTGCCCATCCAGACCGTAACTGTGGTGAGAGAGTAGTTTGTAACAGCTGAAGACAGAGAAGGAATATTGAAAAAGAGAAAAAGATACTGTGATAAGATGGAACACAGTTTAGGCTTCTAGTTCTTCATGCTAATGCCTCAGAAATAGTTGCTTGTCTTTTTTTTTTCATTTTCTAATTAATTCCTCCTGTTTAGCTAAAATGAACACCACAGTTATTTTTGAAAACCTATGTAGTTTTATTTTGTTCCTTTTCCTATGTAGTTTTATTTTTTCCTTTTAATGTATCATATTTCCTTTCATCAGACCCTCAGACTATTTTCAGCGTGTGTGACAATGCCTTACACAGAGTGAGTCCTCACATTAGGCAGGCAGGAAGGACAAGGGAAGTGACAGCTTGTGGCATGTTAAATATGTCAACAAACCATATAGTGTCCAGCTTCAAATTTCATGTCTATGTGAATCAGCCATTTATTCTTAGGCAAAAGGACTGAGTATTTCTATGTAACCAACACAGGCTTCAGAAAAGCATGTCATAAGATTTTTCTAGGTATATTTTATTTAAAAAAATAGAGAAAACAACACACATATTTTCTAACTTTTAGCTGTTGAATACCATTTCTTCGTAGGTTTTTTTAAAAATATTGATATTACAACCAATTTAAGCAAAACAAGAAAAAACAGTTTAAATTTTTAAATTTCTGTTTTTCTAGGGTTGTTATTAAGCAGAGAATAGGTAAAAGCTGTCTGTAATAACAAATATTATTACTGTGAGGCATTAATGGTAGAAGAGGGACCCTTGACATTTAACTCTTCTTGTCCCAATTAAACTGCTTCAACATTTATTTTTCCCATCAATCCTAATAGTTACTATGACAACTATTGTCATCATTTGACAGATGAAGAAATGTGGTTATAATAGTCGAAATGATCTAAAATGGCATTCAAGTTTCAACTAAGAATTTTAATATTTTATATTGAGAGAACAAACTTACACATATTTATACTTTAATTTTGAAATGTACTTGCAATTATATAAATTATATATAAACTTGCTGTTTCCACCTAGAGTCTGAGGTTCATTTCCTCTGCCAATTAAAATTTAAAAGACAGTAACAAGAGTTAAAAAGAGGAGTTTATATTAAAGGAAAGCAAAGGTGAACACAGAGTTCTCATTGAAGAGTCCAAAACTTGAGATCCATAGCATCAGAGGGATCAGGACTTTTATTGAATGAGGGAACCTCTCATATCCAGAGTCAAAGATTGGTCAGCTTAAACAAAGACTAAGGTGCTAGTTGATCCACACTGGGAAGAGACTCAGGGAGTGAGTTCTGCTTTCCACAATTTAGGTCACCAACCTTAAACACTGTGGATTACAGCTGCCTACCAAGGGCCCCTCTCTATGTCTGCCAGGCTAAGACAATATCTTGGTCTTATAGTGTCTCACTGTCTTTAGATCCTCCTTGAAACACATATTTCATAATCTTAAATATTTAAGAAAAAACATGACAAACCCATTGCAGCAACTTTCCAACCAAAAATTAAACCCTAACTATTTTTCCCTAATTCCAGTGAACTAAGCATTATTGGCTAGGGACCAGAAGCACCTACATCTTATGCTAATCTTGTATTCAATTTTCAAAAAAAATCCTTTCTTTCTGATGTTAATTTTCTTCTCAAGGTATGACATTCTCTGATATTTGAAAATGAATGGCATTTTCCTCCAACTTTAGTGTGACTAGGTTGTTAAGATTATAAATGTGTATTCCTAGACACTTCAACATTGTTCACAAATTGGTTTTTTGAAGTGTTAGCAATGTTCTCTTTGAGGGATTAATCTCTCCTTCAGTAGCGATGGGAAGGAGGAGCGACCCCAATGTAATATTGCACAGGCTTTATCACACTCAGTATTGAAGCTCAAGACCCCGATTTATCTTGTAAGTAATTTTTCATCTCTTTATCTCATATTTCTGCTTTACCAGCCAGATCACACATTTTCAGGGCACCTCCAGAATTCTGTGTATGATTCCTCAATCTGTTTCCAACTGTATTTTCATCACTCCATTTTATTTCAAGGTTATCAAAGCAAGAGCCCTAAAGAAAATATTTCACTTCACTTATCTTTTCATGGGGGGGGGATGTAGCAAGAAGGTGAGTCTGAAGGCATCTGAATCAAGGATAGGGCCACCTTTCCTTCCTACTTCAAGGGAAAGTTCACCTTTGCCAGGGAGGCAATTCTGCTGGGGAAATTTTCACCCTAGGGAGGAGTCTAAGGGCCTGGTGTGTTCCTCTCTTCACTCCTAGATGCTCACCACAAGTTCTAGCAAAATGTTCTGAAAATTCAGTTTATGTAACCCCTTCTCAGACCTAAGGGTTTGCCCAGAGTGTATACAAAACTGGCAGTAATGCTAGGTATTGGAATACACTGGTAGAATTCCTCAGGCTGTCTCCAAACAGACATCATGTTCAGAGAGAGCGTTCTCTAATGGTCCTTTCCTTTGAAGGACATTTACCCACTATCTCCTCCTTCCATTGGGCTCATTTCTGCATGAGGGCCAATAACTCAATTGCATGCTTGATAACAAATAGTCATAAAAGGTCATTCAAAAAATGGCACAAGTGTTAGAGGGATATGCATATTTTTTAGATTGCAAAAAATAGTGTATAGTATTATTCAGTTAAATGACTCTAAAATTTCAAATGTAGTTTTAGAACGAAGAGAGAAAGGTAAGGCATATAGACCCAGGAAGAAATTCTACAGTTACATTGAGAAATAGAAAAATGTTAAATGAATCCATTCTCTTAAAGAAATGTTTACATGTTATAAAGAAAAATCCATTTATTATAAAGCTCATGGAATCTGGTAACAGAAACAATGGCTAACTAGCATTTTAAAAGAATAAAGTTAAAAAATAAAAGAATGAAGTTAATGTTTTTTAGATAAGTAGCTATTCTAATTATTTATTTCCTAATGGAACTATATCTGAGTACATCTTTCTTAAAGCTATAGTTTATATAATTACTGTAATTGGTTTTATAATTAAATTTTTGATGAATAGGATTTCTTTCCAATAAATCACAATATATGCATTTCTTGGGATGCATATGTAATATATAGGTTATATATATATTTGATTTGGAACATGCATTTATCATTAGTAAACATATATATTTCAGAACACTGATAACTGTAGAATAAATCATATGTGACCAGTAAATAAAAAGCATTTATTTACTTTCAGTCATATATGTTCATCTGCTTACAGACACACACACACACACACACACACACACACACACAGAGAGAGAGAGAGAGAGAGAGAGAGAGAGAGAGAGAGAGAGAGAGAGAATATATATACCAAAGCAGTAAAACTTTCAGCAATTTCTTACATACTTATTTCACTTAGTGTTACACTGATAAAAGTTTTGTTCAAACCATTAAATTATTTAAGCATATTATGTTGAATTCACTTTATCTGTAGTTACATCAGAATACAGAAATTTCTCTATCACTGTTCACTTGTGCTAAATTTGCTACAAATATAAATAATCTAAACTTGTCACAAATATCTAACACATTGCCAATTATTCCTTTTTTATATAGGTTTCTTAGTATAGAAATGAGATAACAAGATGTATTTTTAAAATAATTGTATATATAAATATATTTTTTAATATTTTAAACTATCTTTATTATCAATAATTAGATATATTGTATGAGCAAATCTTGTGATGGTATCTCCATTTCCCTTCTCTCTGTCCCCAGCCCACTTGGGAACCTCCTTGGTTTACCCCATGATCCAGTATGCGTACCAGAGATTTTTTTTCCTTTGTGTGTTGTTGGTAATGGGGGCAATGTCTCAGAATATTCTCCCCACCATGGCTCTTACACTTTTTCCGCCCCTCTTCTGCTCAGTTCCCTGAGTCATGGTGGGGGAGTTTTAAGTCCTCTTTACTGTTTAGATCTTAACTTAACTGTCTCTGGACTTCTGCTTTGGGTTGTGTTGGGTATTGTTGCTGTCTGTCTCCATTGGCCTATTTTGAGTCATCTGACTTGCTGTGGTGATAGGTTTCTTGTTTATATCATCACTTTCTCATAGTTTTCTTTTGGGTCCTCTATGATAGAAGAGTCATATTTTTCAGTATGATTTAATGAATCACTTAATGTGCAATTACTTATATGGATACAAAGTTTAGCAAATATCTTGATTATATAAAATATAAAATCTGTTTTACATGCAACTTTATATTAGCCTGTTATATTCTGTGAATTCCCCAATCTGACTGATATGTTCCTGTGTTTTGACTCGTTTTTATTTATCAATGGCACATTTTCATTATGATAACCTTCAAATTGTTGGAAGCTTCTCAATGCTAGCTCTACTGTAATTTTCCCAACAGTAACACATTACGTTCACACAAAATATAGATGCAGGAATTCAGCTTCTGTGCCTTGGTAACATTTTGTGTTTCTGTTCCATTTGCACCCAAGTGCTTATTTACAATAACTTATCAACTGTTTACTTGTGATTCTTTATGGAGCTTGAATCATGGAGGTTCTGTTAGGAGTGTACCACAGCACAGTGAACTATGGTCTTTTCTCATGAAATCCAGGCTTCAGAGAGGTAAAACAAAGATGAAATGAGCTCAGAGAGTCTCAAATGGAGGTAACTCTGTGAGGATCTGCTGTTCATTCTCACATTAATGAAGCAGATTCTTTAAAAATATTGATATATAAGAATATATTATGTGCAAATTGTTATAAGAATCTGAAAAAACTAGACAGACATTGCTTAAATGAAATGATACTTTCATTTGCATGGTTTCACTATTTAAGAGATGTATTTAAAGGAACAGAAAAAGATACACATTCTTGTATAAATCCTATAAAATATATAGTACATAATTTCCTATAATAATTGCAATTCTTATATATTTTAAGTGATATAGCACATTTACCATATAATAGTTGTTCTGTATTAGAAACATTTTTAAGAGATTTACAAATAATCAAACAACTGACCTCTATTTCTTTAAGTAAGCAGTTTTTATAAATCCTTTTAGTAGACTATGAAATTGAATTATAGAGAAACTCACTCAAATTCATACAATTGGGAAGTAATGGAGTGAAGTTACTAAAGAAGCTTTGGCTCCAGATCTCCTCAGGATTGGGCTGTGCTCACTCTTTCAGACTGGAGACCAGCAAAATTTAAAGATGAGATTGGATGAGTGAAAAGTCACCTTTGGCACAAATGTAAGGCTGGGGGGGAGGAGGGGACAGGACCTATCTTTTACAATTTACAATCAATTTTATCCTGACCTAAAGCTTTTAAATATTTGATCCTTGGTTCTTTGGATGGACATATAATGTATGTGGTTGCCTGTGATTTATTCTTTCTTATTATTTTTTTTTTTGGTTTTCATTTTAGTTAAAATGTGGAATAAATGAATGGTAGTTGCTAATTTGAGAGATGTTGAACATGAGGTACCATTAATGCAAAGTCACTGTTTTAAAAAAAAGAAAGCCTAATAGAAATATATAAAGTCAATCTTTATTTGAAATATGAGATTGGAAGAAAGAAGAAAATGAGATTGGCTCTATTTCAAAAATCTCCTTATTTGGAAATTTCTATGAATGCAATATGTCTATGCATTATTCATGCACATGAATGCACTTCTATTGACCCAGGAGCTCACATTCTACTGACAAAGGAAAGGGAGAGATGGAAGCCTTGTGAAATATACGAAGTACATACCTTTCCATGATGTTAATCCTCTTCTGATGGGTTGTATTACTAAATCCTTGAGGGTGAATTTCCAAAGCTACGCTTAAACCAGCTCTTAAATTAAGATGTAAATGATGGTCCCAATGTTAACCCAGAACTGCTCATAATTCCTGAAGAAAGATTCCTTAAGGTCCCAATTATTGTTTCTCCAAAAAAGAACAATTCATTTGATGGGTTAATGATAGTGTCTTCAAGGAGCTGCTTTTGTTTCTCATACTTGAACAGCAGAAACTCCATGTGGGAAGTCTTCCTATGGAGGCCTGAGTCACTGCAGAAGTCAAGAGTGACCACCAAGATAGCTTGCTTTCCATTCCCATTCTTGGCTAAAGAAGATGGACTGAATAAGATGGGAAGTTTTCTTCAAATTCTTTCTTTAAATACCTTTCTTATATGATATGTTGATGCTATAAATAATTGCACAAATCAACACTGGTTTGCCCAGTCAATTTCTGTGTTTCATATTTTATTGTGTTTTGGATGCTATGTTTCTATTGTTTCAAGGACTCTAGAGAAAGAAGCAACCTTTAACTTAAAGAAAAATAATAATGAAATGGCAATTAGAACTTTATTTTTGCAAATAAAAGATGAAGTTTGCCTGATGAATCTTCAAACCAGGCACAGTTTGGGAGAAGAAGGTATTTATTTGTAGCTATAGATACAGGTGAAGTTCCAGAAGACAAAAGAGGCTGCTCTCTTTTCACATGTCTGAGCAGAGAGAGAAACCCATCACCTACACCATACACACAGAACAGCAAACAGGCAGGGGGGCCAAGGAGAATTTCTTCTCCTTTATAAATGCTTAGGGTGGGGTCTTACAACCCTTCCCCAGACTTAATGGCTTCCTGAGTCTCTGGAATTTCCTTCCTACACTGCCCACACAGGAAAGGATGTTTAGTTTTAGCTTTCCTGAGCTTCCTTCTATCCTGCCCCCTACTGAGAGGCTGCTTTCCTGTAAACATCCTAAGAGACCCACCCAAGAGAATTAAAAAGATCAAGTTGACAACAAAACCTAACCATCACAATCAGGGTGAGTTAAAAATTGTACACATAAGAATTACCCAGAGAGATGGCCATAATATAGCAGATTCTTGAGGGATTGCCTGTCGGTGAATGTGAGGTAGATGGTGATGGGCATTTTCAAGCATCTCCCAGAAATTCAGACGATGGAGCTTCAAGGTTCTCACTTTAAGCTTCAGGTTCTGACAGACTTGGAATATTGTATTGGTTTAACCAAGTTTCATTACCTAATTATGGTAGTCATTTAAGATTTTTCAGCTATGCTTTCATTTTACCATGAGGAAAATCTTATCTCCTTCTATGAGAAATAAAGGAAAATCTGGTACACAATCATGTCTGTCTCAGGTTCTCATGACATTAATTCTCCCCAGCTCTGGTGCTGTGTTTCTGTAGCACATTACTTCTTCCCCAAGTTTCTTTCTCCTCGAGTTTGTCTCTCTATTCCTCTTCTGATGGAACTGAACAACCTTTAATGCTTCATTTTGACATCTCCCTGAAAAGGTACTGAACTGAAAATACAGCAGTTGAGAGAATTATTTATTATTAGGAGTATTAAGTTCTTTTTATGACACCAGCCTTCTCTTAAGTTTGCAATTCAATTCATCATTTTAATGTTTCCTTCATAGTTTTGTCATAAAAATGACTCATTAATTTAGACTGTTCTGAGAAAAACTAAATGTGAAAATTTGAGGAAAGTCAAGGTGATTTTAAGTATTTTGCTATCTGTGGAAATAAATTCCATGCAGTGACATATCATTAAGAAATTCTTTTCAGATATTTATTTAACTTAATTGACAGAGTGAACTAACCTTCAACACTGCAATATAGATTTTTTAGAATTCAACAAGTCATACATTAGGTTTGATGCATTGTACCTATATGCTTACATTTTCAAGTAATCACTGATACTTCATTAAAATTCAAGATCCAGACTGTCCACGGAGGAAGAAATCCAACTGACCGGGGACAGGGAAGAGGGAAATAGGGGAATGGGAGACATCAACATGTTAATCTCTTATTAAGTTTATCTAAGTATGGATAACAATAATAAAAAATCATTAAAATAATTGAAATTTGCACTTTAATTTTAACAATACTAACAGAGAAATTGTCTTGAAAACACTTCGGTATGCCATGGAGAAGCCCATGCTACAAGAGACTAAATATTTGATGGACAGCAAAGAGGGAATTGAGGTCTGTCATTCATCTTGTAAGTCAGTATGAATGCTTCCCCAGTCTGTTCTGAGATGAAACTGCCATGTTGGCTACAATCGAACTCATTTTAATAAAGGTTTTATGCCTTGAAATGCTAAGCTAAGCCATATCTAGTTTTGTGATCTTTTGGGTCATAGCAGCTTCAGACTTCTAAAGTTTGGGATAATTTGTCATACAAAAGAGAATTAGTTATCTCACTGGCAAATCAAAGACCTTTTCATCAACAATAATAATGTATATTCTATATTCATTGATTTATCTCACATGCTTCCCTTTCATACTTTATAAAGTCTTAATTATCTATGTGTTCATTCATATTTTATTAATTTAAAATGTCTCCTCCCAATTATAATTGTGTGAAATAGGTTGTGCACATAAGTGTGTCTAATTCTGTAAATAACTATATCCATTGGTTATAGGTCAATTTCAATTTACAATTGTTATTGATTTAAAAATTACCTAGAAAATACTAAAAAGAGAACACATGTTTATACATATATGCATGTCTATATGTATATTATATATACATGTATATATGTATATATATATATATATATATATATATATATATATATATAGAGAGAGAGAGAGAGAGAGAGAGAGAGAGAGAGGAAATAATCAATTGTGGAGTCACTCTAAAGAAATGATATTTTTTCAAAACATAAATAGCTTTGCAAAAATTCATTCAAAAATTTTTATGGGGTAGTTCCTGTATAACAGTAAGATAAACAATGATAGAGCTTATCATGAAATATGTACTCTAAACAAAAAAAGATAACCTAAATAATACTCATCATAATTTAGTAAAATTTGTAATAACTTATTTGGTGATGAAGTTAAATGAAAAGAATGGAGACAGAAAAATGGGACTATATATAAATTTTATATATATATATATATATATATATATATATATATATATATATATATATATATATATATAGATAAAATTGAAAAATAAAAAATGGGAAACTAGATATTGAATGCATGCTTAATGAAATTGAATGAAGGAACTCTTTAGATTGTTGGCATAACAGGCAGAAAGGACAGCAGAGCAAAGCTGTAGATCTCATGGAACTGAAGGAGGATGGATCCCTGGGAAATGTAGTCCATATGATGCATATTGTTGATGGCCATTTTGAGGACTTAGTTTTCCAATCCCCCCCACAATAGTAATTGCGGTTATATCATCTGATCTATTATATGCCTTCTGCTGTTCTAGAAAGGGACAAAGGCAATGGGCAAATTTAAAACAGAGAAACACTTCATAATTATCTTGTATTCATTTAATAAAACAGTATTATCTCCAACTCTAAGAATAGAAGTAAAGGAGGTTAACGTGTGAGTGATGCCTGCAGACATTTCTAGACAAATTCCAGTTCTCCAGGGAGAAGTTGAATATGCAAGAATGGAGGAATGTCTTCAGCATTTCAAGTTTCCCTGACAGAGTCACTGAAAGATAGAATCACCATCAACTATGCTGTGTGGAGTAGCATAGTGGAGAGAAATTCATTTAATTCTAGAAATGCTGACATAGCAATGTCTACCAGGGATTAAATAAAGATGTAATGTCTAGTTGAGTATATTAAGTGTTCAGCAAACAATCTCTATGCAACTTAGTCAGAAGAGTTTGCAACTTGAATCCCATATAAAACTTGAGTACTCTCATTAAAAAAATAAGTAATTTTCTATATAGAGAAGATAACCATGGAATAAGGCTTAGCATCTCAGACATTGGGTAGAGGATAAAGGAAATCCTTAAACAGTAAACTGAAATTATAGATATCTACATAGATGGTGAGGAGTACAGAGTAGATGGTGAGGAGGTACTAATTGGTTATCAGTGATGTGAAATTAAGAGACAGAGAAGACTGGTGCATGGCCAGGAAGATGATTATTATATATGTATTTGGCTGAAAAATAACCAGAATTTTATAATACTTTTTGGAAAAAAGGCTTTTAATATATGTATTTTCATATTCTTAAAAAAACATGTTTTGGATTCTTTCCAAAAACTACTTGATTCTTAAATTGTTTTTGTTTCATTATTTAGAAGGGATATCAGCATTTCCAAATGTAAAAGATTACATTGAAATATTTTTTTTACCCTGTTTTCATTGGACCTGGGTTTTTGGATCTTAACTTTCTTTCCCAGAGAATGCAGTTTTGTCTCCATTCTGAGGTGACTACTGAGGCCCAAAGAATGGTTCTCATGAGTTACAGTGGAAACTCCCCAGTGGTTATTGATTTAACCCAGCTCACTGAACAGAAGTACTTTCTAATTTGTTGTGACATCGAATAGATATGTTTATTTATTGTAGGGTGTTGTAATGGCAGCACACCATCTTGTCTGAAAAAAAGAGGAACTTTGCTTTTCTGGGACAGAAAGGATTGCAAATAATAAATTTGAGTTGCCTACATTCCTTTGTCAACCCACAAAACAAATGATTTTGTAGCTTGAAAATGTGGAAAATAAATTAGAATTACAGCTAAATGCATCCACATCAGTTTCTTCTCAATTTTGCCTTAAGTCATCGTGTTCTAAGGTGTTTTATTAATGGTCAAAGTGATGAGACAAACCTCCAGGGTTATGTTGAACTTAGTTACACATAGTAATATATATGAATAAATATATACAAAGATATAAGACAAATAGTAGACCTTTATCAAGGAGAAATCAATGCTAGCAAGCTATCTTCTACTTCAAGAATGGTGATATTTCTTGGAGTGCTGTATAATTAAAAAATATCTGGAACTTTAATATATTGCAAATATGTCACATTCCATATCTATAAGCCTCGTCTCCCTTCCCCTTTCTACAAATAGTCCTCTTCAATGGCGCTAGCAGTCATCACTGCAGGCTCATGAACGCACTTGTCAGTCCCTCTGAGGGAACCTCAAAGTCCTCCTTCCCACCTTGTGGGTCTTATATATTCTATCCTTGCTGTGGAATTTTAAACAGTTTATTTGCAATCACAGTTACATTATCAATTATCCAAGAGATTAAAAGTTCAGTGAGAGTTTTACTTCCAAAGATGTTCTTGAGAAATCTGTTCATGATAAATATTTTCCTGGAACTGTAGACATTATCATAAAAAGCTTTTATTATTGACAAGAGAGTGTTTGGATTATACTGTTTTATTGATCTTGGAAGGTAGAATTTGTGGATGGTGCCTTTATTTTCATTGTTTATATATAAAGTTTACAACATGCTGCTCAGTATACATGAACATGTAATGAAGCTGTTACTACAGTCATGGAAATTTACACAAGTTCCATCCCTTTGATTTGGTGATAAGAGCATTTAAGAGCTATTCTCATGGATACTGTGGATATCATACAAAATAAGGAACCTAAAGAGAAAATTAGTTTATGGGCAACAAGAGAAACAACAAAAAAATGGCAACATAAAATCTTGAAAAAAAATTGAACATCTTATCTGATAAAGTTTAATATATTAATTTTATGTATTATTCACATAAATAACAATAAAATTCTCAGCTATTAATGTGATTTTTAAATAGTAAATGAGCAGAGTAGACCTTGTCTTGAAGGCATAAATAAGCCAAGATGTACTTTCATGAAAAGGAGCTGAATTCCACTAATTACAAAGAAAATTCCCTCCAATTGGGATGGCTCCTAATAATAAGGCTTGGGGGTACAGATGTGAAGGAACCGTCATCCATTACCGGTGGGGATGGAAATATTTAACACTATCATGGAAAATAGAATGGGGGTTTATCTAAGTATGCTTTTAGAAAATTCATATTCATTGCAATGATTTAAGAAAAAGCATAAATAATGCATGCCTTCTTTGTCACAGATAATGCTGACAATTTGGTCTATTTGAAATAATTAATGGTGTACAATTATCATTTCAAACATTTTAATGTTTATAACACACACAGACACATACATATGTATGTATATATATATATATATATATATATATATATATATATATATATATATATATATATATATATATATATATATATATATATATATATATATATATATATATATATATATATATATATTCCAATATACATATAATACATGACACACACATACATATCCATTTGTATATATTTACATGTTTACACAGGTCTTCTGTTATGAATGAAAAGCTGGTATCATTCAGACTTTCATATTTTAAAGGGCTATGAATCTTTTGTTTAAAGAATCAGGCTATCTGTATGTATAATATTCTCTCAAATTGAAGAAAGGTGGGAAAAGAGGAAACAGAAACATACCCATCAATCATAAGGAAAAATAGCACACTGTGATAAAGCCTTTGGAGGCAAAGAATGGTAACTCAATGGAGACATGATAATAACAAAAGATCTGACTTTTGAGGACAAGGAAAATGATCATTGAACTCTCATGAAAGCAAAGCGTCTGTGAAGAAGGATCCTGGGAGTATTCCAGACACATCATCTGTGTTCCGCCTTGGAAATGGTAATGCAGAAAGTCAAGAATTGAGACTGTGATATAGTAAATGAGACTTTTCCCAAATCTTTCAGCAAAGGGACACATGGAAGTGGAGGGTTATTTCAGTAGAATGAGTTTTCTCAGAATGCTATGCTAGTGAAGGGAGAAACCAGCCAAAATGACCCAAGCGCTTGGACTGCTACATAGCATAATGCCATGGGAAGAAACATTGGGCAGTTGATCTATTAGAGATGTTAAGAAGCAGGCAGGAAATAGGGTTATACATGTTCTCAACACAATTTTCACTTGTTAGACATTGTAGAGCTACGTCTAGTAGCATGTTATGCAGGGATTGCACAGATAAAGTCAAATAGATCAAAAACTTGAAAGCTGCCTGTGGAAGACATACAGAAAAACAGTTTACACAAAGGTGTGCAGAGTCTAATTTCTAAAACCAAGAACACATGGAGAGATTATTTAATCAATGAATATTAAGAAAGGATCTTGAATTATGATGATTTTTCTAGATGGTAGAGCTGGTTCATATGAAAATATAGATCCACAAAATTGAAAGGGAGGCAGGAGAATCAATGTCAGGGAAAAATTTTAAAGCTAAAATATGATTAAATCATCTGTCCAATGTGTTTATCAATTATGGATTTGATTCACATAGGACAGACCATGAGGGACTTTAAAATCTTTATTAAAATGACAACTCTATATGGTTTCTAAAGACTTGTCCAAACATGATTCCTTATATACATCTGCTGTGAAACAATCAAGTGATTATGGCATATATATTTTCAGGGGTCTTCTCTCCTGTAATATCATGTATGAGAGACATCACTGAAGTCTGTAATGGCAGAATTAACATTGATGGAAAGTCAGTGTTAAGCTCCTAGACCTCACTGATTAAGAAGCCTATGAAGTCACTGTTCACAGACTTCCAAGCTCATGTCAACTATAATTGTATGTTTATTATAAACTACACATCGAGATAATTTCTATCACCATCTGTTTCATCTGCAAATGAATATAAATTGATATGTTGCCTCTAGAAGCATTGGAGGTCTCTCTCTTGCCTTCTCAATTCTGGAGAGACACATCAAAGCGGCGCTTTTATCATCATTAATCAGAATGATTGAATACAATGGATTATCGAATCCAAACCTAGGAAGCACTGTGGATCACAATTTTCGGGACCTGATTTTAGAAAACATATACAACACTTTTAATACTAAAAATTGTCCAACCAGGATTGACATGTTGTTGCTAAAGTGAGTAAGCATAAAATGGATGGTAAATCATTCGTTAATCTAAATTATTTGTTTATAAAATTCAGAAAGAGTAAGTCTACTAGAAAATTGTGTGAAACAGCACTGATTTAAAATATCAGAACAGAATCTATGTAATAAAATTCTAGTTAAATAAAGAATTTATATTAATGATTAAATATTTGAATAAATAATTGTTTAATTTATTTAAGTATTATATGACTTAGATAAAAAATTATTTAAGCTAAATTCTAGTTAAATAAAGAATTTAAATTCATAAACTAAAAAGTCATGCATACACATTAGGTTTAATGAGACTTTCCAAATGAGATATCTAAGATCAAGGAAGGGGAACATAATGCCCAATGCCAGCAGCAACCTATAAGTAAAAAAATATTGTTAGTAGAGGCTAAGGACAGATTGAGAAGAATCAGTTGGAGATATGTACAAAGAAATAAAATGTATCTATAAAATTAAATTGCTTAGCAATTTTCTATGAAAAATGAAATCACAATCAGAGGAATAATTATGTAACCAAAAAAACTTTCAACTAGTGATTCAACAGAGCATATAAAAATAAAATTATAGATATTATTGTCTGATCTATTTCCTGTGTCTTTAGATGGATTTCCGGTCATCATCATTATTAAAAATCTTCACTGTTGCCATCACTTGGAAATTGGGTTTCACTGAGGAGAATGGGAATATATTATCTATAAGGAAAATACTAGATGCATATCAAAAATTTAAGAGATACACATTCCTCCATTCCATCGATAGCAAAGTGTTGTCCATATGTAAACAAGAATATAATCAGAGATGAAAGCCAAATATATTGCAGTAAACCTATGACAAGATTTGATATATACCCGTGAAGGCATGAGGCCATCCATTGTTAGTCCTGAAAAATTTTTTACTTTCACAAAAAAAAAAAGTTAAATACAAGCCAGTTGTAAATTATGGCTAAAATTTTAAACTGAAAATTAGAATGCATGGCAAAAGGAGACCTGATGGCTATTACTTGTGGATGGTAGTTTAATGCAGATTTTCATTTGCTTGACTCTTCTCTTCCTTTCCTCTCCTACCCTTCCTTCTTCTTCCTCTCACTTCCACCCTCTGCGTCATTGTCTCTCATTTCCTTCCTAAAACCCTTCCTACTTCCATCCATCCTTTTCTTCTGCTTTATTTGATAATGTGTAATGTTTTGCTGTAATTTTATCTTATCACAACTAAATATCATTTTGAAAATAATATCTAGCCCATATAGTGCTGTTGTGGAAAATTGACCAGTAATGTTGTGAGCAAGAACAGAACACTGCTATACAAAAGCAAGTTTCATGTATTCATCTGTGCCGTAGTGGTGCACAGCCTAGGTGGTAAACAATGGCTCTCTGATTCACTCAGTGAAAAGGAACTCAAAGTTGGAAATGGGAAGCAATTAAGTATCCCTTAGAGATCAAGGTTATGGACTTCAAAGAGAAGCTTCCACTAGTCTTTTGCCAAATTTAGGCTCCATCCATTACGATCTCCCTAAATTAATTAAGCTCATCCCCTAGAATCTCTCAGGATCTTACTTGCTCTTGGAGAATCTGTTTTTCTTTTTCAGAAAGAGACAATGGAGAAAATCCAAAATCTATCAACAAGACAAGAACAGACAGCTGGCTCCCTGGCAGAAGATGAACCACCCCTCACACATCAGCTAGGGTCCAAGTGAAACCACAGAGGAATTGGCAAGATGAACAAGAGTGCTGCTTCCACAAAGCCTGACCCTGTGCACCAGGGTGATGGAGACAGAAACCGAGGACACTCAAAATGCTCCAAATACTCACAGCAAAGTACAGGGAATTTTACTGAAAAGGAGGCCAAAAGAATGTGCCATCCACAGGACAGAGGCATTCTCTCCCCCACTCTACCCCCTCTCCCCCTCCTAATAACTGCTCTCACAACTCAACCTACAGCCCAGTGGTGAATACCAGCAATCCCACTAAGAAGGGCCCTCAATAGAGTGGGAGCAGAGATGAGAAAAATGATGGTACCAATGCATGATGCATCCCTACAAAGTTTCTCCTTAATAAAAAAGAAGAAAAACAACAACAACACAAATGAAGTCCTCTTTAAAATAGCTTTTTCCTGGAGCAGCAATCATGAACTGAAGAAATTTCTATTCTGAGTTAAAATGACCTAGCAAAGATCCATAGGTATTTCTTATTTATTCATTAAGGTTAAAATTTGTTCATACCTATCAACAGGGGGAAAAGGTTATTTGTGTTGTGAGCCTCCATTTACATTTTTTAAAAGGAAGCTATTAGTAGTTTTGTTCCTCCTCCTCCAGCTTGCTCTCCTCCTTTCTTTATCAACAGCATTTTCTTTGGAGGCAGGATCTCACCATGCCACCTTGGCTTGCCAGCACACCTAGCTTGCTTCTGATAAAATGGAACATTCACAGAGATTAGATTCTTGAAAAATACATGTCCCCAGAAGCCATAGCCCCAAACACACGCCAACATAAATGCAGCACATATACATGAACAGATTCCTGGTTGTTTGTCCCCTGTCATATCCACCACCTCCATATCTCCATTAAGTTATTGTCTAAAAATATTCATTGAAGAACATGCAACATGATGAGATCAACACAGGTGGAAATAACCTTCTCTGTGCCCATCTAACACATAAACTGAGTTCAGTTAAATGTTCATAGCAAAATTAGCCTCAGGGTTCAAATTGCTTTATTCAACTCTGTTATCCGTTAGCAACTATTTTGTGAAAATTTAAGATATAAAATGTAGTGCTAAGTACAAGCATAGGAGAGTGCTTGCCTACCATGTGATAAAGACGTCCTGTGTTAGATTCTGAGCTACGCGTACACACACACACACACACACACACACACACACACACACACACACACACAGTGTGACACTAAAAACTAGACGTGAGGGAATATTTTCTCTGCTTTTTCTGTTTCATCCCTTACTTGTTTTCATTACTTATATTTTTCTTTCTTTTCTCTGTTTTCTCTTTCTAAATCAGAGGTCAAAACATTTTTTTCTAAATTATCATGCTTACTTTTGCTTTCAAAATAAGATTTATATTAACTTGTGAGTTTCAGTTAAATACTTTGAATAGGAAATTTAAATATAAAGTAATGGAGTTGTCCTCATAATTTTAGTAAATATCCCTCATTCCTGAATAAAATTCATACCATTTTCCCACTATTATGTAATATACTAGTATGTAGACCACAATATCATAGTTAATATATTGTTTATAGTCTTGAATCTAATTTCAAATAAAGAATTTTTAAACAGGTTAGTCACCATGAACTCTAGATAGCTACATGTTAACACCCACCCATGAACACATGTAAAAATTGCTAAACTACCAAACTGCAGGAGAGAAGGCCTACTAAATGTGGCCACATTCAGCTCAGAACTGGTTTTCCCTCTGCTGCTGTGATGTGAGCCAGCTTCTACTTCCAGGGACCAGGCATCTTTAGCAAATGCCTTCCTTGCCATGATGAACTCCAGCCCCTAAAGCATAGGCCAAAATAAGGCTTCTCCTCCCTTTAACCAAAAGAAAGAAAAGCAAAGAGCTCAAAACTGATTTCATCATTATAGAAATACTCTTACATGTTTTAAGTTTATAAAGTCCTCAATGCAGAATGTTTTGAACCCTCAGCTGGTTCTTCAAATATAAACTTGGAAGAAATTTATTCCACTGATATGCACATGTGTTATATTGTGAAAAGCCATGGAAAGAAACCCCTTATGTTACAGATTTTAGAGCATAAATACAATAAGACCTAACCATTTTTCTTACTGTCACTCTTTCCATAACATCACAGTGGAATTTAGATAAAATAAAATATTTTAAATTCACACATATTTCATATATCTTCTTTTGTAAAATACACTGTTTCTTAGACCTTTCCACTGATGTACCTAATCAGTAGAAAACTGGAAACTCTGTGAATGACTGCAGAGCTCTAACTAATATCTTTGTTAGCACAATACATTTGGGTGAGATTTTCATTCAGTGCTACAGTACTAGTATATGCTTTGGGAATGATCATAGCCTCGTTATTTGGCACAGCTTGTGATGGCATTTTGAACATATATTTTCTCACATTAAGCTGGCAACCATAGGACATGGTTTGCTCAACTGGCCCCCTGCCAACATCCACAGTCAAACCAGGACCACTTACGTCTACTGTGATGTAGGATCCAACATATTTTGATATTCAAGATGAAAAACATATGAATAAAATACACTGTAATATGGAAACATAAAATACTGTTCACTTTTAAAAAAATGAATAGCGACATGTGTAACAAATGAAGGGATGGGCAAAATGTTTTTTTTTTTTTTGAAATTCCTGACTTACTTACTTGCACAGACATAAACAAAGTTCAATGAGAATGAGCTGAAAACTGGAGTAAGAGCTATTATATTTGGTAGACAAGAGCTTGAGAACATCTATATGCAGAAGCAAAAGACACACACACTATTTATTGACTAGCACATTGGAAAGCTTGCCTGTTGGATTCACCTAGTTTCCACTCAGCAGGGAAGACTGAAATCTCATCTCTGCTTCTTGGTGTGTCCATGTGTATCTACACCAACAATAAAGAATAGCATTCTAAACAGTATATAGTTCACAGAAGCAACAAGTGTTCTTGAAGATCAAGAGGGTACACAGATTATGTCATTCATGTATTTATGGATTAACATAAAGAAATTTATTCATAATTTAATGCATGCCATACAAGGTGTTCCACCTACAAGATAGGCTCTCATAGAAGTTTTGGTTCTGTGTATTTGTGTGCACTAGTAGATGTGTGTACAGGCACGAAAACATGATCTCTATGAAGACAGGAAATATATAAAAAATGTTGAATTTTGACGTAGAAAGGGAACCCTTTCTATTATTAGAAAATCTTGCTAAATTTGAGCAACTGTTTGCCATGATGCTATAAATATTTTTATAGCACTAAGCCATAAAGTCAAAATTGAATGAGAGAGGGGGGTGCTCAGTTAAAACTAGTTTACAAAATGGCCAGCTACTGTCAAAATACAAAAACTTTAGATTCAAATAATAAAATTGCTTTTTTAAGCAGTAGTCTTGACAGGCAGCAACAAATATTTGATGTTATTTTTCCCAAAGTCTACATATCAATAACAGTGCCTTTATGGAAATTTGCACAGCTTGCATTAGATCCTTTGTTTTGACATTTCATGTTAGAGAAATTCTCAAGAAAGAAAGAAAAGAGTGCTAGAGAGATGGATCAATGTCAAAAGTACTTGATTGCAAAGAATGTTGGCCAATGTTCTATTCCCCAGTTCCCATGTAAAGCCAGATGTGAAAAAAAAGCACATGTATCTGGAGTGATTTTGTAGTGGCAAGAAGACCCTCCTCTCTCTCCCTCCGTCCCTCTCTCTTTTGCTTTCAAATAGATAAATAAATATTTAAAAAAGAAAGAGTATTAAATCATATGTTCTGAAAGACCAAGTCTCTCTCTCCCTCTCTCTGTCTCTCTCTGTCTCTCTCTCACACACGTCTATCTATCTATCTATCTATCTATCTATCTATCTATCTATCTATCTATTTCAGTTGAGGTTTCCAATCTTAATCTTCCTACTTTTCTCAAAGACCTCTAAAAGACTTTAAATAGAATCCTGATATATGTTCTTGTGTTTTCTATCTCCCTTTTCCATAATTCTTTCAGCCATCATTGATTTTTTTGGTACATAGTAGAAATTTAGAAATAATTGTTTAATAAATGGAGTAATGATCCAACAGGAAAGAATTAAGAATTAGAGTAGAT
This sequence comes from Zapus hudsonius, assembly GCA_004024765.1. NCBI lineage: Eukaryota > Metazoa > Chordata > Mammalia > Rodentia > Dipodidae > Zapus > Zapus hudsonius. Next base: position 3,810 of record PVHP010023975.1, on the reverse strand, counting down.
CCAGGAAGAGTAGGGGAAATGAATGTGGTAATTCATTTCCAGCAGAAGACAGTAAATAAAGATGCTATTTAGTAAAAATGCAGATTCATCTCTGCATTTAGTGGTTATGCTGAGATAAAGAAAGGTTATCTTGTGGCCGTAACACAGCCAGAGATGAAGGAACAATTAGAAGGAAGTTAGAAGGAGGTGCTGTTAAAAGAAAGAAGAAAATAACTAAACTGAGGACAAAAATAGAAAGTCTTTCATTTTCATTTGCAGTGTCACACTCATGCAGGATTCAGGGGTCCAGGGAGGGCTTTTCAGGAGATCCCAAATCTATGGACCCCAACTTTTGGGTTCTTGTCTAATTTAACATAGGCTTGAACACAAAAATAAAACAGTCTCTGAAAAGGGTAAAATATGAATTTGGGATTTATTGAGGAGGAATTAAGGTCCAGGGAGAGCACTAGCTGAAAGATGTAAGTCAGAGGAGAGTTCTTCTCCTTACACAGCTGGAAAGAGGGGAAAAGGGAGGGGAGATGGAGAGAATCTAATTCACAGGGAAACCTCTAGGGGTGTGGGGTAAAGCCCCTGCAGAAACACACGCACACACACACAGATGCACACACACAGACACACACACAAACAGAGACATACACACAGACACACACACAGACACACAGACACAGACACAGACACACATACACACACATACACATACACAAAGACTCACAATCACACACACAAACACAGACATACACACAGACACACACACAGACACACATATACACACATACACATACACATACATAAAGACACACAGAGACACACACAAACACAGAGAGACACACAAACACATACACAGACGCACACATAGGCACACACACAAGACACAGACAGACACAGACATACACAGACACAGACACACACACACACATTCACACACACACATACACACACACACACACACACACACACACTAAAGAAACAAAGCATGATAGTATAAACTCTTCACCATCATGCAGGGAGTCAGAAAATGGGTACTAAAATAGACAGCAGTGCCAGGAAGCCTTGAAAGAGCACACATGTAGAAAACAAAGCAGGAAAGAAAGCACCAAGCAAAAGGAAGTTTCCCCTGGTGTCCAAGCAGAGCATGTGGGAGAAAGAGGAATTCCACACCTGGGAGCCCATTTATATGGATTAGGCATCCAATCAGGATGAGCTTCATGGTCAGCTTCAGGTGTGTGAGGGAGAGATCTGACTGGCTGGAAGAGCTTAAAGGCTAACTCAGGAGGGGCCAGCTGCTCCAGATGTGCTGGGACAAGGAAGAAGCAGGAAGTGTTTGGAGAAATTGTTTGCAACCCTCTTGGATGAGGCTGTTTCAGAAGAGGAGTCAGTCTTGCCAGGGCAGGCAGGGGGGCGTCCATGTTATTTTTGAGCGTCACCCCTTTCCATGGCTGGCTGTCTATAAAAGCCATGCTTGTTATGTTTCTCCTTTGTTGGTGACTAAAGAGACGTGAGAAATTCAGCTTGATGTTTTACAAATTGTTACGGGTAAACCTTGGCACAGTTATATTTGTTTTTTACTGTTGAATTTCCTACCCCCCCCCCCCAGTTTGTGTTCTCTAATGCAAAAGAATTATACACAGGGACAGAAATAAGTCTTATTACACATTTTTTCCTATATTAATTAGTTAAGGAGAAAGGGAATTGGATAGGGAAGCCACCCAGCCACCACATGGTCTGTGAGGTTCATAATATATTAAAGGAAACTTGGGAAGTGACAGAGTTCTCCAGCCACCAGTATGTGGAGAAAATGTGGAGGGTTTCACAGAACTTAGGTTGTTCAGATAAATAAGCTGAAGAAGAAAAGATAATAGAGAGCTCGCATCATGAGAAGGAGAGGTTCATAAGGGAAAAAAGTCTGGAGCCTTCCCCCACCCCAGCCATCAGGTGGGGTGGGGTAGGCCTTACCATCCTAAGGCCTGGAGATTTAGCCATTTTTCTGAGCTTGCCATGTGGGGAATGAGGCCGGCTTTCTTCTAGGGAAGTTAATTTAAGTTTTCCCCAGGGTGAGTCAGAGAGACAGATGATTGGTTCATATCTGACCAATCAGTTTTAGCCCCTAGTTTGTAGCTCTAGCTAGACACCTCCCACTCAAGGAGAGGGGTTGTCTCTGCAGACAACCTACCAGTCACAACATTACTTTTAGTCAAAAAGCAGATGAGTTGGTTTCTAAGTAATCCAGCCGATCAGACCTCAGAGTCATGCACTTAGGGAGATGGATGCATTTCTCTTAAGAGAAAATTCTAATTGCTGGACAGATACCCGGCCACGTGATAGGCTTCATTTGTTTCCATTGATTCTGCACCATTGGAAAAAGTGACTTTGCAATTTCTTCCAGGCCTACATTTCTACCATTCAATGATTCGTTAAACATCAGTATTAAACACAGAATAATAATAATAACTGAAGAAAAACATAAAAGTTTGATTCGTAGGGTCTAAGCAATTTATTCCTGGCTTCATGTTTCAAACGTGATTTTGTAACAATCATGTATACATAGGTTAGGCACCTCTATAACTGCTCATAGTTTATTTGAATCCAAAGTTACATTGTTGAATCCTTAACCCATAATTCTCTCCATGAGCTTTCTTAAATTTGTCAGCCTTGTTAGAACTCTCAAATCGATGTACATCATTTATAAATTAAAATGTCATATGTTAAAAGTAATATCATTGCATAACATATTATTTGACATAATTTTCTCAATATCTTTAAACACCTGTTGCATCTCGTTTTTTTGCAACTTGACAGTTTCTTTTAAAGTGTAAGCAATGATAAAACTATGTTTGTAAGTTACTCAAATCTCTGAATTTTTAGAAAATAGATGTGCATTATAAGTTTGTTAGTGCTTTTCCAAACTACAGGAGTAATTGCATCTCTATTCTTAGAATGCATTTTAAGTAGTTGATGGAAGAAACCAGTGATAAGTCCTTTTAAGTCAATTGTGATAGTGATCTACAAAACCAAATTACCTTCAAATACGTCTCATTTTCTAACAAAACTGCATAATACATGATATAATTTTTAAAGATTTTATTTGTTCAATTATCTATTGTTAATCTGTGTTTATGTGTTAAGACTGTGGTGTGTGCTTCCATGGTGTGCATTTGGAGGTCAAGGGCCAACTTTTGAGTCTGTCTTCTTTGTCAACCTCATAGGTGGAGTTTCTCTGGATCTTACTATACTGTTCTGTTTTCTTCATTCACTGAAAACAGCAGGTGAATTCTGTCAGACCCTGCCTTCCCAGAGTGCTGGAAGTATAGAAAACTAAGATGCCTTTTCTGTTTCTTATGTGGGATATGAGGATTGAATTCACATAGTCTGGCTTGAGTGGTCAGCAAGTTATCTATTGAGCCATTGCCTGAGTCCGGTAACATATTCATTCATAAATAAATCAGTATAAATTTAAAAGCACATGCTACTTTTTAGTATGTGTTACATACATATTTCAAAATTGTAGACATTTTTGGATTAGCCAGATATCCTAAAATTCCAAACTGTGAACAATAATATTTAATTCTGTTCTACTTTGTGCAAAAGTATTGGTATTCTAAGTAAAAATAGTTGCCTCAGTGCTCACAGTATATAGAACACCCTTTTCATACTGGGACAGAGAAGAGGGACATCATCATGGCACAGCCTGTGCTGTTTCCTATTGAAGAGTCCCCTGACCTAATCACTGAGTGAATTATCTAGCTGTAGGCAAGGGTTGCTAACATCAGTTTACCTTGTATCATCAGCTGCAAATGTTTAACACTGAGAAAG
>PVHP010023974.1:0-26831 GCA_004024765.1 Zapus hudsonius | reverse complement strand
GATTGACTCCCCCAGGCCCAGGTTCCTTCATTGCACATTTGCTCCTTTCTTGGTTTGCTGTTCTCTCCCAGTAGGAACTGTATCCAGCCTATTCATGGCCGCAGACTATGTTTCATGCCAATGGTCTGTTTACTCCAGTTATCGCCAATCAGCTTCCCCTGGCAGCTTGTGCATTGCCCTTCAGCCCTTCACTAACTGCCATCTGGGGGTTGGTTACCTTTTCAGACCTCGCTGGGACTCTCGATGAAGATCGATGGCATTCTGTGGTCATAAGTGTTTTGAAAGTATCTATTGGATTGTTAATTGTTTTGCCCTGTACTGCTGATCACAGAAGAGCTCTGTCTTCTTCTGCTTTCTCCATTCCATGGTGGATGTAGAACACATGGGAGGGGGAAGGAGAGACTTACTGACTGCAGAGAGAAATATGACTATACTCTGGATACAGAAGAGCCATTCACCCATTTCTGACTCTTGCTCATTCATTTTGATTCCCTTATCTGATACAATAATGGTAGTTCTCTGAAATATTTCTTTAACTCTCCAGTCATCATGTGACTTCTTCTAGCTTTTGAGTTATAGACAGAACCCAGAAGATTTATTGAGAAAGGCAAGATCTACTGAATCATTCTTACAAGATCCATTTTTTAAGTGAAAATTATCTGTCTTGGGAAGTGCCTACTTTTCAATGGAGATATTGCTAGAATGATTAAGGAATTTGTCATTTAATCTGGGGTAACTACAAGGTGAAGATAAATGCAAAGTATACTTTATCAATGACAGCTTGATTGTAAGAAGACATTGTCCTCCTAAAATCGACACCTCTTTGGTGTACTTTGTTACATGCATTTGTATGATAGAGTCTTCTATTTTCTTTGAGTTTAGTTCTTTGGGCACAAGAGCAGATGTTGGCATTTTTCTGAGACCCTTCTATATGTATAGCTGAGCAATAGTGAAACTGAACTCTAGTAGACAGTTTGGTGGTATGTATCTTGACCATGGGATAGTGGAGGAGGATCTCACTGGTTTTACAATTTGGGACTGTTTGGTATTCTAATGTTATTTTAAATTATAACAGTGTAATGGTTAAGTTTTGTTGTCAACTTGACCTTTTTAGGATTCTTGGTTGGGTCTCCTCTCTGATGTTGTTCACAGGAAGGCGGCCCTCTCAGTAGTGGGCACCAAGTTTAGGGGAACTGGAAACAGACATCCTTTCCTGGGAAGCCAGTGCAGGAAGGAAATTCCAGAGACTCGAAGAGTCAACAAGTCTGAGAAAAGGTTGCAAGACCCTGCCCTAAGCTTATATAAAGAGGGATAAAATCTCTTTTCCCCCTGCCTGTTTGCTGCTGCTGTGTGTGTGGTGCTGGTGATGATTATTCTCTCTCTGCTTAGACTGTGTAAAGGGGGGGCAGCGTCTTTCTCCATTATGGAACTTCCTCTGGATCTGTAGCTTCAATAAATCCTTTCCTCCCATAAGTGTGCCTGGTTTGGAGATTCATCCCAGTGGTATATGGCTAACTACAACAAACATGGATACAAGCTCCTTGTAAAAACCTTTTAAAGTCATGAAAGGTGCAAAAATACAAGTCACATCTAATCCTAGTTACCTAGACAACCAATCATCTTTATCATTTTTTTCATTCTTTTATATTCTATTCCTATATTCCACTGCCTTCTGTGAGTTAATTTAATCAAATAAGTGTCAAGCACCAGCACTGAATTCAGAATCACAAAATCGAATACATGGTCCACATCTTATATAAATTATTTTCTTTTTGGAAAAGGTAAGAGATACAATTAAAAAAATACACTCTGTGCTCAAGTTGCCTATGAAGCCTCATTCAGTTGTTTGGAATCTCCAATGCTCAGTTTTGAAAATAATCTACACACTTTGGGGATTCATTCAGCCAATGAGTACTTATTAAGCATCTGCTATGTGCCAAGCGCTGTTTATATGAACCATCAGTTCCGGAGACCATCTTGGAGAATTTGTAAACTGAAGGTTGCTTCCATCTATGCTGCCAACACCTCATCTTCTATAACTTTTCATTCATTCTCCATCATTAAAAATGGCCTTCATGTCCCTGCTGCTCCTTTCTCTGGAACATTCTTTGCCACATGTCTAGGCTTTCTCCATAATGTCCTTGATATTTTGTGTTAGTATCACCTTATTAGAAAAGCCATCTCTCAGCTCCCTATTTGGAATATCACATATATGCTCCTTTTATATGCATTCTGGTCAGTGTCTATTTCTCATCTTATGCCAGGATGAAAAGTACAGGACCATGATATGACCCTGATTTGAAGACTGGGGAAGAGAAGGATGATCTAGAATAGAAGAATGATAGATTCTGTCTGGATAATAAAAATGTGATTTTATAGGAGAAGCAGAGTAGTAGTATATGAATGGAATTTTATCTGTAGGTAAAAAATGAAAGAAAGTTTATGTGCCCAAGGGGGGAAAAAAAACAGACATGGTATCATTATTGGGATATATCACAGAAAATCCAGACAGATGTAGATACACAGGAGAGGTTTTCTTCAGTGAAGTGTCCCCACAGGCATAAGAGTGAGGCAAAAGAATGAAGCAAGCCTTGACTAGTTGTCTGTCTGCTGTGTATCCTCCTTATCATGAAGCAGGTTGTCTGACCAAGAGTTTCAATTTGCATTATATACTCTCATTTCCTTTGGCTTCTGTAGAGTCATTCCTTCCCTGGTTCTCACCTTATTTCTCTGATCAGTCTTTTGTTTGTTTTCTTCTTCCACTGCCTACTCCTATGAAGAATCTCTCTGCAGGCCAGTATCTGTTGGCTCCAATATGCTGAGGGTTTTCACATGCATCCCTGTGGCAATAGCTGTTCCCTATTTGTTCTGACTGGTGGCTGGCAAATCTATCTCTGGAGCCATAGTAGTATGTGACACTAAGTAGGTATTCAATAAAATCATCATGTATCTATTCAAAATAAATAAATGGGTTTTATGAGATACCTACAATGTCAGCCATTCATGTAGGTGGTGATAAAATTTCCCATTCAAACAGAGCTGTCATATATCCAATAGACTATTAAACAAGCACATGGAATATGCAAATAAATAAAATAAAGAAAGCAAAAACAATTTTTCATATCATTAAGTGCTCTGAAGAAAAAAAAGTGGAGTTGCTCACAGATCAGCTCTAGCAGAATTCTCTTACCACAGAGAATTCTGCTAGAGCAGGAGTAACATTAGGGAGCGAGCCAGATGAAGCACAAATCAAGTAGAGCAAAGAGCACATGGAAGGAGCTCCAGAAAGCATGAACTGGGAAGTTCCAAGAAGTGTACTGGGGGCATGTTAATAGAGGGAAGTCTGCTGACCATGTATAGGCTGGTCCTTTCAGGCAGGTTGTGTTCTCTCCTGTTTGCTTTGGACCTCTTATCTTCCCCTTATTTTACTCTGGCCCAGCCTCCCTTCTTTACGTGACTTCCCCGGCCCTTACAGGCATTGGAGTTTGTACTCTTTTCTATTCTTGCTGAGCTGTATTGGCCATTATGAAAAGGTTCTTGGGGGTTATTTGCTTACTGTGGCTTTACATAGATAGGTTGCTCTCACCAAATTATGAGGGGAAAGGTATTTTAGGCAAAGAGAGCAATCTCCATAGAGAAAGTACCATGATTGTAAGGGCCATAGAGTCCAAGGAACAAATGTTTCTAGAAGAAAAGTAGCTATTGGATGCTATCGAGATTAGAAAGTTCTAAATGAGATGTTTTGTTCTGCTAGGACATGCTTATATAGGATGAAAAAGAAAAAAGTTGAAAAGGGTTATTCTACTCAGTTCTTTAATCAGAGTAGTATACACAAGTGTTACCTTCAGAAAGGTTGGGTCAACTGGACCTGGTCAGAAGGCTCTGGACTGAGCTGAAATCTGGTTGACATAAATCACCTTGATTGAGTCAAAGCTATTTGTGCTGGGCCAACTCACAGGCTTCTGAGTGGCTTTCTTGGGGGTCGTTTGCCTATTGCTGCTCAATAAGTAAGACCCATATACCATGACCAGCAAACACTGCTGCATCAGATCCAAGACCTCAGTACATGAACTTTAATGGGTTGTTAGGACAGTGTATGTAACAAGGCTAAAACAGTTGAGAGACACGGTTAGTTGAGGAAGAGCAGGAGGCCTAAGGTCTAGTGGCTAGCTTTGAACTAGCAATGTGGTTTCATTTGTGATAATAACTACATGACTGAGCAAGTCGGTGAGTCTCACTCATGCCTCGCTTTTCCTGTTAAGTGGGCATGTTCATAAACCCACAGGTGTTAGATTTATTTGTTAACTATAACCACCCTCATTTATCTGAGTCCCAAATAACCTTTTTGCTTAGTAGGAAAGACAGTTGTAATTAAATTACTTAAAGTAATTTCTGAAACTCTTTAAGATGCTGCTTAAAAGGACACTATTATTCACAAATAGGACAAACATAATTCTCACAAAATATTTTATCTTCTTTCAGAGGAGTATAAAGGAAGACTTCCTTCATCCCAGTGAGAGGTAATATAAACCAACTCTAGCAGGAAGAGTCCATGCTACTTAATTTTCTACTATAATTAGCATAATTTATTGCCATAATTTCTTCTTCTTCTTTCTCCACTTCCTCTTCCTCCTCCTCCTTTTTCTTTTGGCTTTTCGAGGTAGGGTCTCACTCTAGCCCAGGCTGACCTGAATTCACTATGTAGTGTCAGGGTGGCCTCAAACTCATGGTGATCCTCCTACCTCTGCCTCCTGAGTGCTGGGATAAAAAGCATGTATCACCACCCAGGCTATAATTAATTTTATCTTCTAAGAAGTTGGAGGAAATGAAGTAGACTAGGCAAGATTCCTCTTTTTTGAAAAATTAGTTTATCATGGGAGGCTAAGGCAGGAAAGGGCAAACAGAAGGCTCTGGGCTTGATCCTTATTCAGATAAGACTTATGATCGGCCAAAATTGTATGTATCTATGGTATTTGATGTGAGGTTTTGATATATGTATATACATTATGGAATGGGTATATAGAGCTACCAAAATATCCATTAGTTCACACACTTCTTTTGTGTGTGGTGAGAACATATAAAATATATTTTCAGTGATTCTCAGGCATACAGTATTTTGTTGAGGCTTCTGTTTTGAAAAGCAGAACATTATAGGAACTCAGACAAGAAAGCAGAAAGAGAATGAATAAATTGAGGGGAAGTCCGGTGGAACAAGAAGCTTGACAAAATTTCAGAAGTTTTCAGTGGATAGAATTTATTCTCCAAAGCAAACCCCATTCAGTTTGGAAACGGAACAGGCCAGAAGTCTCAGGATGGTGGCAAGTGTCTAGGCTGGGTAAGAGGAAATGACCACGTGTTGATGCATGCTCCCTGTCGGTACATGCCCATTGTCTCCTGCAATCACACTGTGGAAAGCAACTGGAGAATGCCCAAACTGCAGCAAATGCTTCTGTAATTGCAGGCTGATGGCTGCTTTGAATCGCCAAACTTGTGTTTCCTTTTATTTTCTTTCTTGCTTTCTTTGTTCTTAAGCCTGGATGGCACTGCCTTATTTCTCATGCTATAGTACACATATAGAGTCTGTTCAATTAATGAACATTTTTAAAGTATCTATAATGAAGTTGTCATGACTCTGGTCTCACACAATATAACTAACTAAAGAATATACATTATCTACATAATCTCTAGCAATGCTAGAGAAACAGGCTTGGAAACTCTGGGGGCAGGCAGCACAACCAACATCATGAGAAAAATATCCCAGGATGATACAAAGCCTCTGCTGACAGGCACAGACATCACATGTCTCCCCTCCATGATGGTGTTCTGACTAGAATTGTGCTTCCTGCTGTTTCAAGAAAGTGAAAAGGTTTCCACTACTAGAATTCTTGCCATGGTGGACAGTGGGATCTTTCTCCCTTACTTTTCATTAGACGTAACAAATGCTATAGCGATGATATTGCAGCTTTAGAAGCTATATTTAATTTTCTTTTAATTTTCGTGTGTGTGTGTGTGTGTGTGTGTGTGTGTGTGTGTGTGTGTGTGTATGCTGGAGTCTTTTGCCCCTACAAACAAATGCCCATCTGGCTTTATGTGGGTGGAGTATTGAACCTCAAGCTGGTAGGCTTTGCAAACAGGTACCTTTATGGATGAACCATCTTCCTTGTCTCTGCAAAGCTATATATTTTTTAATGAAGTTTATAGCTACATTTAAAGATTAAGCCAGGTTTAAAAATAAAGTGAAAAATATGAATGGGCTTATTTATTTACCCTATATAATTTCCTTTTGTGAATGAAATTGTAAGGTGGTTTATGAAGTGTATTTTTCAGATTTAGGGATGAGAGAGTCATGCTGATAAATTCAAAGACCTCATGTAATTGGCTTAAGCAAGCATGATTCATTTGCTGTTTTAACATTCTTGTTTGAGATCTCTCCCAAGATAACAAGCATTATTCTTGGAGGCAACTTTCAGAGCCATTTGTTCTTATTAATTTGTTTTGTTTTGTTTTGGTCAGTTGTGTTGAAGTTCTTGATTCTCTGCCACTCAAAAATATCAACCAGATTCCGAGGTCTTGTCTTCCTTCCCCTTATCTCTTTAATTTCCCCTGTTTTTCTTTCTCGCTTCAGGCTCACATCACCGGCTACCCTGTAGGCATCTTAGTAAGGGAACGATAAAGTCTCCTAACAGTGCATTTCTCAGAAGGCATCTCCACAATTTGTGATGCATTGTTTGCCCTGAAGAATATTATGTAAATAGTATTTTTATTTCAAAACTTTGAACATTTATTAGCATTAAAATCAAGCTGTGGGGCTGGGGTGATGGTTGCATTAGCCAAGTGCTTGAGAATCTGAACACGATTCTTAGCGCCCACCTAAAAGCTGGATGCGTGGTGTGTGTGCCTATAATCCCAGCCCAGGAGCAGAGTGGCATAGACAGGAGGGTCCCCATTCACTGGCCAGCTATTCTAGCCAAATTAGTGAATTCCCGATTCAGTGAGAAACTCTGTCTCGAAAAATAAGGTGGAGGAATTGAGGAAAACGCACGTGCGTGTGTGTGTGTGTGTGTGTGTGTGTGTGTGCGCGCGCACACACACACAGACACACACACACAGACACACACACACACACACAGGAACATACACACCAAACCCATGGCAAACACATCACGATGTGTTTTTTTTTTGCCCAGTGTGGTGGTTCACACCTCTAATCCCAGCACTCGGGAGGCAGAGGTAGGAGGATCGCTGTGAGTTTGAGGCCAGCCTGAGACTACATAGTGAATTCCAGGTCAGCCTGGGCTAGAGCGAGACCCTACCTCAAAAAAAAAAAAAAAAGAGTGGTTTCTTTAAACACACAAATGGGGGGATCCTGGCTACCTTCTGAGATATTCATGGCCCCCTACCCCATGGACTGATTCAGTATGCCCACCGAGGAGGGCCCCCAGTGGGTTGGGGACAGGGAGGAGGGAAATAAGGGTACTATCATAAGATTTGCTCATACAATATATCTAATTAAGGATCATAAAGATATAAAAAAGGCGTTACATAAATATATATTTGTTACATAAATATATATTCATTAGTAAAATTAATATATAAAAGTATTCAATAAGCAGTCATAAAATAATGAATAGATCACTCAAGGTTATAGGACTCTTTCACACTTAAGATATGCTAAGATTAGGCAGCACTGAATGGTGTATAGCAATACTAAGTAAGGAATAAAACACTAAATATTTTATTTATTATTAGAATTTTTTCCTTAGATTTCTGATAGACCTTCGGCAAAATACGCATGCAGTAAAGATCTTTTATTTATTTTTGCCACTGATGGAATATTTTGTGGTCAGCATTTACAGCAGAATAGCAAGTTCTTTTATCAGACCTCATAGTCCTTTTGCAGTTAATCAGCAGTTGTCATTGTGATGCAAATGAATGCCACCTGGGAACATTTCTAGTATCCGTGGCCTCTGGCATTCTTTCCAAACACCCAATCTGTAAATTGGGAAGTTTATAAACCAGATGGGAATTAGAGCATCCTCAAAAGCCTAGGAGATTTTTAATCACACGTTTCTGGCTGTTCCATTCTGAGGCCATGTTTCCCAAGTGATGATAATGAAGGGACCAGTGGCCTTTCGTTGGTGCTTACTCAGTCTTTGCCTTTCCTATGAGTCACGAATGTTTTCTAGCCTCGCTTTCACTATGTCCTTCATGTCGCTCTGCTGGACTCAAACACATTTGCAGCCAGTGCAAAGTGCAGCAGGAAGCCTGTTTCAAGACAACTGTCACAGGCTTGTTCATGCATGCATGCTCAGGGGCTTGGAAGCCCGGGGCTAATAACATCTCAAGGTTGGCCTGGGGAAGAAAATAGGCCTTTATCTTTGTGACTGGGTACCATGGGAAACTTTTTCCTTGAACACATGTATATTCACCCCAGATAGGACACAGATGACAGCTTTGGTGAACCAGTGGATTGACTGTAGTTACATACAGAGCAGGGGGCGGGGTTGCTTATGGGAACATGGATGATTCAATGGCAGCTGCATCAGCTGATGATTTACAGAAGCCGCATCTCTGGAGCACACTGCACAACCTGCAAGCAGCTGAGATGATCAGAGAGTCTCTTCCCAAGCAATTGTTCACCTTACACACACACACACACACACACACACACACACACACACACACACTCACACATATAATCTTGGGAAGCATCTTATAACCTTTTCCCTAGATTTGATGACCTCCTGAGTCTTCTGAGCCTCCCTCCTCCCTAGAGGGACTGTTTCAAGTCTGAGAAAATTGCTACACAATACTGATCAGTCTACCTGTCAACAGATTTTGACTGTTCCTATAACTGTGGGCAGTGGTCTGCTGATCTCTTAAATTTAAGTTCTCCCAGGCTTGAGCTCCTGAGTTTCCCTCCTCCCTTCAGGAAAAAATAGTCCAGTTAAGAGGACTTTATTCTGCAATACTGGGAGATTAAAAACATGGCATGCAGAGGGGAGCCTGGTAGAACTCCCTGTGAAATGGATATTTATCCCTAAGATGATTTACCTTTGTGACCCCTGTTGAATAGTGTACATGAATTAGCTTATGTAAGTAATTTAGAAGAATGCTTACTGAGGTGATCTAAGTTTGTTACATGTTATATTGGGTCATCTTCACATATAGATAGATAGATGAAGAGAGACTCATGCATCCCTGGATAACCTCAAGCTCTCTATATAGTCAAGAATGACCTTGAACTTCTGATCCTCCTACCTCTATCTGCTGAGGACTAACATCACAAGCATGTGCCACCAGGCCTGGTTTATGCTGTGCAGTTGAGTTCAGATGCAACCAGAGCTTTGTGCATGCTAAGCTGGTACTGTCAGCTGAGCTACATCCCCAACCTAGCATGAAATCTTTCTAGAAACGGAAACTAGGCTCAGAGATGTTAAGAAACTTGCTCAGGGTTGGGTACCTAGTTAAGGGTGGAGCAGCTCACACCCAACTTTGTTTGACATCTAATGCTCTTAACTTTCCCCACTAAACTAAATTTAACAAACTGTTAAATTCCACATGGAAAGGAAAATGTATGATGTTCAGATAAGGAAGGAGCCCCTACTATACAGCATGGACCTTCCAGAATGGAGTCACTCAGGGTATGGCTGGAAGCCATTTGGGGCTGGAGAGATGGCTCAGTGGTTAAGGCACTTGCTTGCAAAGCCTAAGGACCCAGTAGCCATGTAAAGCCAGGGGACATGCATCTGGAGTTTGGTTGCAGTGGATAGAGGTCCTGGCATGCCCATTCTCTCTCTCTCTCTCTCTCTCTCTCTCTCTCTCTCTCTCTCTCTCTCTCTCTCTCTCTATCTCTCTGTCTCACTCTACTTGCAAATAAATAAATAAATTAATTAATAAAATTTTAAAATAACTGATGAGGGATTCTATTGATTGTTGCATTCTTCAATGTATTCACACTGTCCAAATTACTGGATGACACAAATAAACCAATAGGTGTTATAATTAAGAGGGTAGAAAAGAATTTAATACATCAAAATATACTAACCCTTTGGCTACTAATAACAACTATGATGCCGCAGTAGGTGCTCAACAAATTAAATGAATGAACCTAGACATTGTCTCAGAATGTTTTACATGTAAAGGATAGGTTACCTGCAAATGGAATTAGCTTTTCAGATCATCATAATAATTTAAGGGTGCACTATTTTAGCAAGAATTTTGGAAATGCCTGGATCTTATAAGAAGAGGCATGTTACATGAACTAGGAAGATTTAGCACAGAATTGTAAGAGGCCAATGAGGCTTAGTTAGAATGGCCCCAGGCATCCCATAACTTTCAAAGCAAATTCACATTTAATTGTATCATCTTCTAAGACTAAATATCCTGTAGGGAGCAATGCCACAAAGAAACTAGGGTCCACAAGACCCAAGGCACTGCTCCAGAGTGCCCTAGTGACTGTCATTCCTGGTAAGGGAAGGGTGCCTCTGGGCAGTCATTCATCTGGGCCACTAGCTTATCTGTTTTTAACTTAGTGGGTAAAGAGTACATTTACAAAACACCGTTCTATGAATTTTAGCCATGTTTTACTAACTTCACCACAAAATATTGGTTAGTTGATGCTCCTATATTTTCCCATGTTATTTTGTGTGTAATCCCATTGTGTCTTGTCCTCTCCTCCAACAGGACTTGAGAATATAAGCTACTGAATCTTTGTCATGACCATGAAGGCATCAATGTGCATAGCACATTGCTTGGCACATAGCAAGCAACTAATAATATTGTTGAAGGACTGATCTTAAGCTATAAGAAAACAGGACGATGAAAGGCACTGAAGGCACAGTGGTCCATAAATTGATATTAAGAAGTCCTTGCATTTAACTGCATTGCATTGTATGTACTAAATAAGACATAAATATTTTATTCTATTATGAGATTTAGTTGAAAACCTATATATTGTGTATTTGTTGGACTCTAGGCCCCGTGATATGGTTTCTACCCTTAAGATGGTCCTAGTTTAGTGAAGTGAAACCGGATAAATAATTATAACCCAACCTCATATGATCAATGGTAAAAGTACTTACTATGTGTCAGAATCTATTCTAAACATGGTTCATTCTTCATATCATTTAACTCTAATAATTCAGGAGGATAGATACTATTATTTCTTTCTTTTCAGATCAGCAAACTGAGTTCTTAAAAATCTTAATAAATTGCTCAACATTACCATATGAGGGAGAAGCAGAAGATGAACCCAGATTAATTTGGATTCAAACCCCAAGCTAGAAATTGTTGCAACATACCACTCCAGTATGAGAGAGAGAGAGAGAGAGAGAGAGAGAGAGAGAGAGAGAGAGAGAGAGAGAGAGATTAGTTAGGAGAGAGTAATGCCAGTGCATGTAAGGAAGGAGGTGTTCTTTAAACAATAATTTGGCTGATAAATGGAAGTATTTCCGATGGAGGAGTTGACAAAGGCAGGGTTAGAGAGAACAAACAACATTTGCAGAGTTATAGGAGATTCAACAACAGTATGTGGTCAGGGAACTGGGTAGTTTGGTATGAATTAAGGAAAGCATCCAAGGAACAGAGTGGGCAGAGAGACAAAGATCATGTTATAAGGATAAACTGCCTCTTTGCAAGGGACTGCACATGTAGAGGGATTTTCATTATATTCTGTTCAGAAACCAAGGAGGTATGTGTCTGGTAATGTCTAGTGGTCTCTGTTCCAGAAAGATCAATATTGATGGGGTGACTAGTGGAAAAGAACCTAGAATTTTTGCACATGCATGAGTATCTGGTATGTGTTTATTGATGTTTCTATGTATGTGGGCACATACCTGGGGTGTGTGTGTGTGTGTGTGTGTGGGGGGGGGGCAAGGCTTGATGTCAGGTGTCTTTCTCTATTGCTTCTCCATCTTATTTTTATGAGACAGGGATTCCAACCTCCCACTGAAACTGGAACTCACTGATTAGGCTTGGACAAGCTAGCAGCAAGTCCCAGGGATCCTCTTGTCTCTGCCTGCCCAGCATTGGGATTAAATGTGCCTATCATTTTTACTTGGGTACTGGGGATCTGAACTCAGGACCTCATGCTTTCATAGCAAGTCCATTACTCAATGAGCCTCCTCACCATCCCTGAACCTAGAAATTTTGATATAGAAATTCTGGGTTTATAGAAGAAAGCACACACAATTTCTTTCACAGTAGCCAAAATTTCCCTAGTTTAGTTGTCCCTCCCTTACTCTCTTCCTTCCTCCTTTCCTCCTTCCCTTTATTCCTTCTTTCCTTCCTTCCTCTCTTTCATATTTTATAAAGAGAAATGTTACACTTGAAACTTTATTAGAGTATTCATAAATGAGTCCAATGCTATTTAAAATAGAAAATCAAGTAGCAAATTTCTTATATGTATGTCTTGCAGGTTTTATTGATAAAAATATCACTTGACAATTAGATTTAATTCAAGGCTATCACATATACCTAGAGGAACAGAAGGTTAACATGCCAAAAAAAGATAATTTCCAAGTAATACCTCTGTCAGCAAGGCTTTTGTCTTCGTAGAAGCTAGGTAGGAGGCAGGTGATGCTGAGGCTGCCTTCTCTGTCCAGGACCTGATGTGTCAGTGGTCTTTGTGGCTCACTGAAATCAATACATGCCTTGAAAATAAAATCGCAGGGGTCAGACTGTCATTCTATTAATTAATAATAGAATTTATTATTATTATTAATAAATAACAACATGGACTGGAGAGATGGCTCAGCTGGTAAGGCACCTGCCTCCAGTGCCTAAGGCCCCTGGTTCAATTCCCCAGGACCCACATAAGCCAGACCCACAAGGTGGTGGCCCTGGTTCTCTCTCTCTCTCTCTCTCTCTCTCTCTCTCTCTCTCTCTCTCTGCATCTCTGCTTGAAAATGAATAAATAAAATATTAAAAAAATAAATAAATAACAACATGCAGTCAATTCATAAGTGATCATTTTCCCACTACGTGGAAGTAGATCAGATGATTTTAAGTACAGCATCTATGTCATATCATGAGTAGTGGAGAGAATTTATTTTCTTCCCTATTTTTGAAATTAAAAATATTTAGGGATGCCAGGCATGTCTTTAATCCCAGCACTTGGGAGGCAGGTGTAGGAGGATCACCATGAGTTTAAGGCTGCCCTGAAACTGCATAGTGAAATCCAGGTCAGCCTGGGCTACAGCGAGACCTTACCTCGAAAAAACTAACATATATTCAGGGGGCTGGGGTGATGGCTCAGTGGATAAGCAATTGCCCTGCAAATGTGAGTACCTGAGTTTAGATTTCCTGAAACCCACATACAAAGCTGGATGCTGTAGTGGGCCTCTGTAATCCCAGTGTACCTATGCTGACAGGAGGTGGAAGCAGGAGACTCTCTCAGAAGCTCGTGGGCCAGCTAGCCTGGTGAATGTCATGTGAACAGTGAGAACGTTGCCTCAAAGGAGGTGGATGGCAAGGATTGATATCTGAACTCCACGTGCATGCTGTAGCACACACACACACATACTCACACACACACACACACACACACAGAAAGAAAGAGAGAGAGAGAGAGAGATTCAATAGAGCTACCTCTACTGACTGGCAAGATTATCATATTTATTGGGGTGAGTGTTCCCTGATGGGGCATATCATGTTCATCTCATTAAAGTGGAGAATCAGCTATAAACAAGCAAGTTGTTACCATATGATTTGGGGAGTTGTATGACCTTTAACATATTTTTAAACTAGGTGAGCTAACTTTCTCTTGTCATTTTTGTCTGCAAGAAATGTTAATAGGATTTAATGATTGGAGATGAGAAAATTTGTGTTCTAAATTTGGATTTCTATGTGGAATCATACATTGAGGCACACCAAAAGACAGGATTATAAGATGCTGCCCTATGGCACACATGATAGAGGAATGTCCATGTTTGATGGAACATTGCTGGAAACTCCTGGGATGAGGGAACCTTCTTTCAGCAGGGATGCTCCTGAGCCTGGCAGCCTCCAGAAGCTCAGCTTTGATGGGGTTTCAACTAGTGATTGAGGAGGGAACCAATGCTGACAATTCACTGCTCATCTGTGCTGTGCTGATGTACACAAGGCAACTTGTGGCTTACTCCTTCCTTGACATGAGGAACCTGTTGTCCAGAAATGGCAGGCACGTGAAAGTTCCCTGCACCAGCTGGCTAGCCAAGATCTGTGTAGCCTGATCTGTAGAGAAGTAAAGAAAACAAAAGTATCATGTTGGGGGCTGGAGAGATGGCTTAGAGGTTGAGGCACTTGCCTCCAGTGCCTGGGGCCCCAAGTTCAATTCTCCAGTACCCATATAGGCCAGACCCACAGGGTGGTGGCTTTGGTGCTCTCTCTCTCTCTTTCTCTCTCTCTCTCTCTCTCTCTCTCTCTGCTTAATAAAGAAAAAAAAAATTAAAAAAAGTATCATGTTGGTAATAGATAATCTGAGGGTCTAAGCCTCCCCAAAGCAGTTTTGCAATGAGCAAAAACACAAAGATAATGCCAACTAATTAATCTTTGGATGGTGCAGGAGAGGGAGAGAGAAAGAAAGAGGGGGAGAGGGAGAGGGAGAGGGAGGAGAGATACAGATGGCTTAGTGGTTAAGGCAACTGCCTGCAAAGCAGAAGGACCTTAGTTCACTTCCTCGGTACCCATGTAAATAAAGCCAGATGCACAAGGTGGTGTATATGCCTGGAGGCCCTGGAGCATCCATTTTCTCTCTCTCTCTCTCTCTCTCTCTCTTTCTCTCTCTCTCTCTGCCTTTTTCTATCTCTCCCACTCTCTCAAATAAATAAATAATTTAAAAAACACATTCACACATTCTTTAGGAAACAAAAGTAAAAAATTAACTTGTCTCACATTAATGTGTTATTTATGCTAATAAGCAATTGAGTTTACCATTATTTAAAAACAAATATTTCAAGATCAAAAAGAAACATCAACTAGTGAAATTTTCCT
This sequence comes from Zapus hudsonius, assembly GCA_004024765.1. Lineage (NCBI taxonomy): Eukaryota > Metazoa > Chordata > Mammalia > Rodentia > Dipodidae > Zapus > Zapus hudsonius. Next base: position 11,858 of record PVHP010023974.1, on the reverse strand, counting down.
TATTTGGGGGAAATTATAGTGGCAGCCTGAAACCTGGTAACCGGTTGATGTCAGAAACTGGAAATGGTATTCTGCTTTCTTTCAATAAATTCAGTCAGGAGTGTGTGTGGATGTCTTGCTCAGGCACCTTTTTGGACTGAACATGAGGAAATGAGGCATGTTACGCATTTGAAGGGCTTTCAGCTTTATCATACCTCAGATGCTTCCTAAGGTTCTGGCTATCAAGTGATCTGGCAAAAACCACTGAACATTATCTGCTTGTCTATCAGTCACCTATTCTTCTATGATTTATCTATCCATCTATGACCTATATATCATCTATTGATCCCCAGTCTAGAAACCACCTACACCCATGCCACATCCTCATAGGAATAATTCTTTCTATACCTCACTGCTCCTTGAAACTTAAACCAAAGTGAAGGAGGTGGAAGACCCACTTAAAAATGAATGATCGATCCCCAGCTGATGGCAATGTGGATATTAGAACTTTGCTGAAGCTGTGTTGTTGGGGGCGGGCTTATGGGTGTTACAAGCCAACTTCCCCTTGCCAGTGTTTGGCACACCTTCCTGCCTCTGTTTGCAGTGCTGTGGCGGAGGTGATGTCCACCCCTATGCTCATGCCATCATTTTCCCTGCCATGATGTAGTCTCCTCTCAAGTCCATAAGCCAAAATGAACCCATTCCTTCTTCCAGAAGCAGCTTTTTATGGGTTCTCTCTGTGCAGCTAGAAGAGAAAGTAAAAAAAAATGCAAAACAAAAAAATTCCAATGCTTAATGTCTCAACATGAGCACAAATCTCTAAAGGTTTCAAGATGAGGTCCCAGTAAGTTCTCAGAGAACTATGGGCCTAGCTCAAGGACTATGATTTCTTTGTATTGTGCAGGCTGGTACCCATGCCTTCTTTGGTTAATAAGACTCTGTGGTATTGGACAGTTGTGTCTACTTATCCATGTTAGTAGGTCTGCACAACCCAGCCCAGCACAGCAAGAACAGCCAAAGGTTGCTGGACAATGTTGTCAAAGGCTGGGCTAGAGACAGAAATCGATAATACTAAAGAGGTACAGAAGGCTTTTAAATGCTTTAATGTTTCAGCATTAGACATTCAATCTGGTGATGTGGTTGAGGTTTTTGGTTCCTCTTACTTGCACATGAAGTTGTCCTTCCCAGGTGTCGAAATCGAGTCACAAAACAAGTATACCCTAAGCATGTTTTATCATTTTGGAACTGTAAACTGAGCTATTACCAGAGTAAGGAGTCTTGAGAAAATTCTGGGGATTCCAGATTCCCAGCCTTGGGGCGGTGTAGCACAGAAGGCAGTTAGGATAGTGACTGGAATTTGATGGGAGGCATGAAACAGATCCAATGAGGACACTCCCTTCCTTTCCCCAGTGCTTCAGAGGGCTGACATGTGTATCAATAGACATGTTTTATGCCATGCTATTTCACTCCTAATGCAATGACCTAGATTTGAATGACTTCCTGTAATAATGTTGATGTATTTGCATGATTCAAATCTCAAAGGCATTTTAAAAATTGAAGTTTTCATTCATCAAGGAAACTTGCCAAATTATGTCACTTCATTTGTAATGTTGTTGTATTCAGATGCCTTTACATATGCTGTTTGTGTAAAAATGTAAAAAAAGATCTGTTTTTCTGGAACCAAGTCTACAGCCAAGATTTTATTTTTATGAGGTTCTCATGGTATTATGTAAAGATGCATTTACATAGGGCTGGTGAACTTGTCGAGTTTGCAATCTGCCCATTCCATCTTTACTTCAGTTGATGGTCATGCTTTCTACTTCACTGAAATATTAAGGTAAATGTGAAAAAGCATTGTAAACTCCTGTCACTGCATTTGTCTGCTATGTTCATCTTCCCCAAAGGCCGATTGGTTTGATTGGTTTGATCCAGGTGTCCCCCACAAAAAAATGAATGTGTTCTCAGTGATTGATCCTCAGCTGATGGCAGTTTGGGTTTTATAACCTCACTAGAGCTGTGTTGTTGGGGGTGGGCTTATGGGGAGTATAAGCCAGCTTCTCCTTGCCAGTGTTTGGCACACCTTCCTGCCGCTGTTTGCAATGCTGTGGTGGAGGTGATGTCCACCCCTCTGCTCATGCCATCATTTTCCCTGCCATGATGGAGTCTCCCCTTGAGTCCATAAGCCTAATAAACCCTTTCCTCAACAAGCCACTTTTGCTTGGGTTCTTTCTGTGCAGCAACAGAGAAAGCTGACTACAACACCCATGAACCCTGCCTATCCCCATAACTGTTGGCGAATAATCTGTATATACTCTTAAAAAATTAATTGTTAAAATGCAAACTTTTTTAGATTTTTATTTATTTATTTGAGACAGAAAGAGGCAGACATAGATAGAGAGAGAGAAAGCAAGAGAGAAAGCAAGAGAGAAGATGGGCACGACAGGGTCTCTTGTTGCTGCAAAATAACTCCAGACACCTGTGCCACTTTGTGCATCCGGCTTTATGTGAATACTGGGGAATCAAACTCAGGCCATCAGACTTTGAAAGCAAGCACCTTTAACCACTAAGCCATCTCTTCAGCTCTTAAATGAAAACTTTTATCATCATTCCTGATCTCCCCACAGAACCTGTGGGGTCTAAGAGACACACCAGTGGGATCCTTGGGTCTCCATTTGCCTTATCCGCCCTTAAAGCCATTTGTTGAGATTGCCCAATATAAAGCTACAGGTTAGTTTAATTCCTGAGTAGACCACATAAAAACTCAAAAATATGAAAATTTAATTCACTAGGCAGAAATTAAATTAGGACCTTTAGGAGGATTGGAAGAGGGATGCACATTGACCCTAATTAAAGTTGTGTCAGAGGCTTCTCTAGAGGAGCCACTCTGAATGGGGAGAGGGTGGCCCAGCCATGTTCTAGAAAGCCTACATTGTACTGTGTGGGAAGAGAAGCCACGGGAGAGGAAACACCTATTTCAGGGCTTAGTTCCAGGAAAGCACTAACTTCCAGATTGACCAAGACAAGACAGATGCTCAGGGGTACCTCCTAGGTGTTAAGTGGAGAGGAGGCAAGAGAGCCCAGAAAGAAACTTTGAGGAGATAGGGGGAATTCAAAAAGGTGTTTCTTGCTATCCCTATCTGGGAGCTCTTGTCTGAGAAAAACGCCAGGGCATCCTGGGAGGCATGGTAGGCAGGAACAGCTTTACTGGCCTCTCCCCAGAACAAGGGTCTCAGGCCAACCACCAACTCCTTGTCCCATCCACTTCTTCTGGGGTGTCCTAAGCCAGCCTACATGCCTCTGAAAATATACTCATGCCTGTCCTCTGGGTTGATCCAGGCCTGCCTCAGATATCTTGTCAGGGCTGAGCAGAAGACAGCACTGCTGAAGTGTCTGGGCTCAGGTTTTAAAGGACTTGGAAGAATTCTGTTAGAGAAAGGGAAAAGGAATTGTCAGGAATTATGTCTACTCAAAATCTCTCCAATAATGCGAGAATTAGGTTTCTCTTTGTAGTGGAGCAGAGCCAGCAGCTGGTACTTCTATAGTGTTACCAGCTGCAAAGCTTCCACACCATTTCCCTGTCATTTTATAGCCTGATTTTACCCAGAAGCTAGAGTGATACTATTAAAAACAAAGCCACATTGTGTTATTTCATTGGTAGAAATTTCCTAATGTTTTCCTATGACAGTCAAGGTCAAAGCCTTAAAATAGTCAAGTTACAAAATAATTTCCCTCTTTTCTTAACTCACTTCTTTCCTACCCCCCACTTGCTTACACACTATTTATTACACATGTTGTGTTAGTTACTTTTCTGGTAAAAATACATGAGAGAAGCAACTGAAGGGAGAAGTTTATTGTGGCTCACAGTTTGAAGGGTCTGGAAGACATGGTGTCATAGCCACACACCCTGGGGATGAATCTCCAAACCAGACACAGTTATTGAAGCTACAGATCCAGGGGGAATTCCAAAATGGTGAAAGACACTAGTCCCCTGTCACAGGTCCAAGCAGAGAAACACCACCACCACCACACACACCAACAACAAACAGGCTGGGGTTGGGGAGAGATTTCTTTCACCTTTAGATAGCATTAGGGCAGGGTCTTGCAACTTCCTGCCCCTAACTGTGCTGCCTTCCTGTGATTACTAAAAAGGTCCAGTTGCAACAAAACTTAACGATCACAAGTCCACCCCTTGTCAACTTGACATCAAAATATATCTCCTTACATCATGCTTAATTTCCAAATGAAGACAGAAGCTAGATCAAAATTCCACCTAACATGATATAACTATCCTATGTACAATCACAAACACATAATCTCTCCCCAATATAAGGCAAGGTCCCTTAACTGTGAGTTCTGTAAAATCAAAACAAGTTATATGCTTTAACATATAATGGCACAGAGTAAACATTTCCAACTGCTATGAGGCATTATAAGGAAAGACTGGACCATTAGGCAAACATCAAACATCTGCAGTTCGAGTCCAATATCACAACCAGTGACTGACAGTTTCATGATTTTCCAATTCTGTCCCTCTAGCTTGGCTGAGTAACTGGGGAAAATTTTCCATCCCTAGCCAACAACACACCCTTGCACAGTCCTGTTATATCCAAAACATTTTCAGGTCTCCATTGAAAACTATGGTCCATCTTCCAATGGCTTCATTTGCCAATGAGGGACTTTACACCCTGTTCTGTAACAGTTTCAGGCAAGCTCCACAGACCCCCTCCTCTTGAGTGGGAGATGTCTAGCTAGAGCTCAAAACTTTGGCCCTAAAACTGATTGGTCAGGTATGAACCAACCATCTCCCTGCTCACCTGGGCAGGAAATACTCACTGAACATACAATTCTGTCTCCTCACCCACATAGCCTAAAAGAAGGACCTCTGACTCTCTAGGGACCGGTAAGATCTCCTCAGTCCCACACCACACCCTGTGGTGAGGGGCTGGATTTCTCTTCCACCTGAATCTTTCCTTCTCATGATATTTCCTCTTCCTGCTTGTTTAGCTGAACAGCATAAATTCTGTTAAAACCTCTCCCCACGTGTTCTCCCCTCACTGGTAGCTGGAGAACTCTGTAACTCCCCATGTTCCCTTAAATAAAGTCTCCCACTATACCTTAATATCTGGTTGTCTATCATTTTAATTTTTTAACTTTGTAGACAAGAATTTGGGTACTCCTTAAATTTTGGGGTGCATTGGAATTTTTGCTGGGCATTATCTCTATTCTAGCCCTCAGCTCGCCCTACTATAGTTCCATGTACAGTTACTGCACCTTAGCAGCAGATCCTAGGACCATGTGCACTTCATGGCCCACTCCAGTCATGCATTTTCCATGCTTCCAAAACCAATACCAGGTATGCAGGACCCAGTCATGTTAACTCAGAGGCAAAATAAATCGAGACCTTGAAGAACAGGTTCCTTCCTTTTAGCTATCTTCTTCCAAAAGAGTTTTTACAGTTTATATTCTGTCCATCTTGGGTGGAAAGACCTCAGGCATCCTTTCCATTGTTTTAGTGTAAGCAGTTAGGCTATCTTCTTTAGGACTGTTAATGTGTTGCTTTCAGTAACCTAAAGCCAGTTTCTGTGCCAGTAAGTTAAACTTGCTTGGATTTTTCCAACTTTAAATCTTATATTCTCAGTTTCATATCATTAGTCAAAAACGTCAGTTCATTACTTAAATTCAACCTTGATCAAACTCTCTGAACACATCCATCTCTTATTCCAGTTATGCTATTCCAACAAAGTTTTCTGCAGTTTTTCCTTCCCCTTAGAAAGTTCACAACTCAAGCCTCCAAATGCAATTCTCTTTATACTTAGCTTTTCCAAACTCTCATCAGAACAGTCCATAAAACATGGCTTGCTGCTCCAGGAGGTATCTTCAGTTGCACATATCAAATCCATGTCCATTCCTCCAATACACAAGTTCCAGAAGACCAAAATCCATATGGTCAGATTCATCTCAGCAATATCACCCCACTGATATGGTAATTGATAACTAATATCATAAGCAAGAGAGAGAGAGAGAGAGAGAGAGAGAGAGAGAGAGAGTTAGTTTTTGGAACCCCCCGACCTCCTCCAAGTTCGTGTCCTCTGATGCAAAAAGAATTTATACACAGGGACAGAAATAAATTTTAATTACACGCATTTATTATAATTTATTTCTTTAGGAAAAGGGGAATTGGATGGGGAAGTCTCCCAGTCACCAGTGGGAAGTTACAGAGTTCTCCAGCCACCAGTGTAAACACATGTCAGAGAGTTTAATAGAACTTATATAAGTTATATAATAAGCAGCTAAAGAAAAGATAACAGAAAGCTCCTAGTATGAGAAGGAGAGGATTATGAGGGAAAAGGTCTAGAACCTGCTCCCAACCCAGCCATTAGCTGGGGTGGGGGAAGGCCTTACCTTCCTGAGGCCTGAATCAGCAGTCCCTTTACTCATTGCCAAGTGGGGGAAGAGAATGGCTTCCTCTAGGGAATTGAATTTAAGTCAAGGCCCAGGTGAGTCAGAGAGACAACTGATTGGTTCATATTTGACCAATCAGCCCCTAGGTTGTAGCTCTAACTAGCTACTTCCCACTCAAGGGGAGGGGGCTGCCTCTGCAGAGAGGTCTGACCGTCACACCATTACTGGTACCAAAACTGTCATAGTCAGCCACACACTACTGGGATGAATCCCCAAACCAGGCACAGTTATGGGAGGAAAGAATTTATTGAAGCTGTAGATCCAGGGGAATTTCCATAATGGTGAAAAACACTGGCCCCCTTTCACAGGTCCTAACAGAGAGAGAAACCCATCAACAACATCATATACATGCCAATAACAAACAGGTGGGGGGGAGGAGAGATTTAATCCCCCTTTATATAGCTTTAGGGTGGGGTCTTGCAATGCTATCCCAGACTTAATGGCTTCCTGAGTCTCTGGAATTCCCTCCCAAAAAAGGATGTTCCTTTCCAGCTCCTCTGAGCTTCCTTACATCCTGCCCCCCTACTGAGAGGCTGCACTCCTGTGAACAACATCAGAGACCCACCCAAGATAACTAAAATGGTCACATTGACAAGAAAACTTAACCCTGTCACACATGGCAATTGGTGTGGCTCAGTATGAGGCTGTGGGCATTTGTGGGGTGACTTGCTCACATCTTAGAGGACAAGAAACAGGGAGAACTGGAAACAGTGGGGGGCTAGAGCCCCCAAGGCTTGTCCCTAGTGGCCTGTGTCTGCCAGCTTTGTCCTATATACCTAAGGTTCCTCAACCTTTCACACAGTGTCTAAAAGAACCAGAAATGCCCTGTTTGTCCTCTTTTAAGTCTTCTTTAAAGTGGAGATATTAGGTGATAAAAGAATTAGGCTTTGGGGCTGGAGAGATGGCTCGGCGGATAGGGCACTTGCCTCCAGTGCCTGGGGCCCCAGGTTCAATTCCCCAGGACCCATATGGGCCAGGCCCACAAGGTGGTGGCCCTGTTCTCTCTCTCTCTCTCTCTCTGTGTCTCTCTGCTTGAAAATGAATAAATAAAATATTTAAAAAAAAAAGAATTAGGCTTTGAATTTATCAGGCAAGAGTTTTCATTCCTTACTCTTTGTTGTTAATGTCTCATCTGACATTTAAAAAAAAATCTGAAAGAGCCAGGTGTGGTGGCACACACCTTTCATCCCAGCACTCAGGAGGCAGAGGTAGGAGATCACAGTTGAGCTTGAGGCCAGCCTGAGATGACAGAGTAAATCCAGGCCAGCCTAGGCTGAGTAAGGCCCTACCTTAAAAAACCAAATAAAGGAAAACAACAACAACACCCTGAAAGCACATTTTGAAAGCATTCTATTATTTTAATAATCCTTGCATTTAGCATTTCTTTCTTGTGGTGCAACATATTTTCAGCTGGAACTGGAATATGAAGCAGAAATCTTCTCTTGAATATCTAATTAATCCCTACCAGTACCTTTACATATTCAGTAGCTGCCTGTTTTATTCCTTCTGTGTTTTTGCCTACCAGGAAGAAGTATGTCTCTTGTACCATCCTTATATATTTCTTTGTTTTTTCCCCTTTCCTCGAAGCCTGAACAAAACCAAAACATTGGAAAAATAAATCATATCGTTGGATACAGGTTTTTCCTCTCTTCACAGGGGTGAATAGTAGTGATGCTTGATGATTCTTTTTTTTTTTAATCTTAAAAGCCCAATTGTGAAGATGAGTGTGGAAAAGAAGGAAGGGAACACTTTGGAAATGGGATGTAATTTCACCACGTGTATGGCCAGGGGGGTGTCAGTTGAGAGGAAAAGATCCAGAATAATTAGAAGAGAAAGGAAATGATTCAATCATCACCAGAAGAATGAGTTACTGAGCCAAGGGAATGCAGGCTACTGAGGGAACAAGAAAAGAAGGAGGTTGAAGAGGTTGGTAAAAGCTTAAGTGGTCCTCCAAAACCAACAGGAGCCAAGACAGGCACAGTCACTCCGGGCTGAGGCCATCAGGAGGGGCTGCCCACTATCTGCCATGTAGAGGCACTTAGGGGCAATTCATGACTCCATCAATCACTATTGGCAACATTTTTAACATATATTCTAAAATAATTTCAGAGTTTACAAAGTTGTATAAGACTGCTGGGGGTATAGCTAAATGGTAAAGCACTTGCCATGCATGTGCAAGGCCCTGAGTTCAATTTCTAGTACCCTATAAAACAAAACAACACAACACAAAACAGGGTTAAAAGCTGAGACACTGTAAAACAGTGGAACAATTCTTATTTACCTTCTCCTGTTTTTTTTTTCAACCAGATATTGATATATTACTATCCCTGTTTATAGTTCATCTTAAAGTTTCTCTTTGTGTGGGCATGTTTTTCTTTGTGTGAGAATAAGTTGGAATATAATGATTAGTTATTTTAAATGATTCCATGTATATTGCCCACAAACAAACACATCCTCCTAAAAAAAATCACAATGCAATGATCAAAATCAGGAAAGGAACATAACTACAATACTGTTATCCAAATTTACAGACTTTATTCAAAATTTTTTTTGGTGTTTAAAATGTGAATTATTATACTTGTCATCTTTGACAAGACATAAGAAATTTTAAAGCATTTTCGGTTTACATTATATATTCTTAGTAAATCTATGAAAAGAAAATAATAAAATGTGTCTTTCAAAAATAAATGAAGCTTTTAACAACTGTATAATGAATTAGGGGGGAAAGTGGATTCATTTCAAATTATAGTGGCTACAGGAAAAGGCTCACTCTATTGAAATAAAATTGCTAATAAGGTTTTCGGTAATGGAAAAAAGATACATGGTTCATTATTTTTAATATGACACAGAAATCAGGATTATTTAGAATATTAATAATTGAAGTGGAGAAATAGTGACTATCACATTTCCCAAAGCTCCTTGCAAAATGTGTAATGTTTATTTTCAGCATGCAAAAATGTCACGATGTGCACAAAGAGGAGCACAGACCCCTGTGACCTCTGTCACTTTCAGTAAGCAGGGTCTCAGGGTCGAGGAGAAGGCAGGAGGTTTTGTCTCTCCAAGACTGAGGACATTGTGAGAGTCCTGGACAAATGGCAGAAAGGGCAAAGTAATGGACGGGCAGGCTTTGTGGTGGGACGAGGCTGCTGCAGCTCTCCTCGTGCCTAAGGCTGCTCATTCCGCTTCCTCCCAAAGCAGTGCTGTGTTCTAGCTCTGTGTTTTCTTTCCAAAAACACTCCACACAATTCTCAGGCTGTTATGATGAATCTTAGGAAGTTTCCATCGTGGAAGGTCAAAATGGTTGAATAAGCAGCCTGTGTGATAAAGACCAACAACTTCATAAAAGATTCAAACCCAGAACAAGTAGATAGATAGATAGATAGATAGATAGATAGATAGATAGATAGATATAGATATAGATATAGATATAGATATAGATATAGATATAGATATAGATATAGATATAGATATTATTCTTAATTACTCCCACTACCTTTTCAGGAGGCAACCACTCCTAATTTTTGAAGTGTATCATTCCAGTCTTCTAAATGTTTCTCTCTCTCCCTCTCTCTCTCTCTCTCTCTCTCTCTCTCTCTCTCTCTCTCTCTCTCTCTCTCTCTCTCTCTCTCTCTCTCTCTCTCTCTCTCTCTCTCTCTCTCTCTCTCTCTCTCACACACACACACACACAGACACACACACACACACCCCAAAATTTTGTAGGGAGGATCATTCTGAATCCATTGTTTACCATGGTACTTACTGTACATGTGAGGGTCTTTGTTTTTTTGTATGTCAGAAAATATAGTCTAACTCCTGGCAACAGTTGTATAACTTTTCAAATAATTACTTCATGGTTTATAAAACCACTTACTTATTAATTTTCATATTAATATGTAGTTTTTGAGGCAAGGTCTCACTCTAGCCCAGGCTGAATTGAAACTCACTATATACTCACTATGTAGCAGGCTAACCTCAAGTTCAGGGTGATCCTCCTACCTCAGCTTCCCAAATTATAGGTGTGAGCCATTGTTCCCAGCTTTAACAGTATTTTCAAAGTGCTGTAGTAGATGTTATAATGTTATAGTAAAGATCATATCTATCTATCTATCTATCTATCTATCTGTCTGTCTGTCTGTCTGTCTGTCTGTCTGTCTGTCTATCTATCTATCTATCTATCTATCTATCTATCTATCTATCTATCTATCTATCATCTTTCTATCTGTCTGTCTGTCCGTCTGTTTATCTATCTAGATACTTAGAAAGATATAGAGAGAAAGAATGGGCAAATTTTCCATGAAGCAGATTCCTAAAAATAGGATAGCTGGGCCATAGGTAGACACTTACAATTTTATTAACTATTGCCAAATTTCCTTCTAAGAAGATTTTCAAATTTAACTAGCACTGCCTATTTTGCTATATCCTTGCTTATATTTTAAATGTTTTAAATTCTTATTAACTTGATGGGGACGTTATATATTGATAGTATGCTTTTTCTTGATTACTATGAAATTACACAACTTTAGATAGCTTCTATGGACATTTGTATTTTTCTGTCAGCAAATGTTTGATCTTTGATTTGAATGTAGATTAAATATTCATCCTCCTTTTGTTTCATGTTCTATATTTCTGCCATTATTGTCATTTGCCTTACTTTATGGTAAGTTCATTCATTAAATTTTATTTTTACTTAATTAAATCAGTCTTTTCCATTTTGATTGTGGTTTTTTTATGTATAGTTGTGTGGTGTGAGTGCATGTGTAGACTATGAATGTTTGCATTGTGTGGGTGCACCTGTGTGCGCATGTGTTTGTGAGTGTGAGTGGATGGTAGAGGTCAACATTGGCTTTCTTCCTCAAGCATTCTTCACCTTATTTTTTTCAGACAGGGTCTCTCACTAAGCCTAGAGCTCACCAAGTCTGTTTCACTAGCTTGCCAGGGATCCTCCTGTCTCTGCCTCCCCAGTGCTGGGATTACAAGCATGCACTACTGTGTCTTGCAATACATGGGTGCAGGGTGTCTAAACTCTGGTCCTTATATTGCATGGCCTGCACTTGACCCACTGAGCCATCTTCCCAAGTTCACTCTCATGTTTTCTTTATTGTGTGAATTTTAGATTCAGTTTAAGATTCATGGATTTTTTTTTTTTTTGTTGTTGTTGTTTTTGAGGTAGGGTCTCATTCTAGCCCAGGCTGACCTGGAATTCACTATGTAGTCTCAGGCTGGCCTTGAACTCATGGTGATCCTCCTACCTCTGCCTCCTGAGTGCTGGGATTAAAGGCGAGCACTACCATGACCGGTTAGATTCATGAATTCTTGTTGAGCTTTTCTAGGTAGGAACACTGGTTTTATGGATCTTTGGGGAAAAATAATACTCTTACAATTTTGAAGTTTTCCATCTAAAACCTTACATGTTTGTA
>PVHP010023973.1:0-26874 GCA_004024765.1 Zapus hudsonius | reverse complement strand
TAGGCACTGGATCCCGTACTTTTGGGCTCCCAAAACAAGATGCACTATGGGAGCGAGTGACAGGGAGACTACTAAAAATAGAATCTAGGTAATCCAGAATTGTGTATATTTGTTAACCTACACTGATCTCACTCTCCGATGGAGATTGTGTTTGTATTTTTCAGGATGCAGCGAGAGAGCTGGGGCCCATCTAACCCTAACAACCAACCGTAGCCGATAGCTGAGATTCTGGCAAGAGAGGACCCACCACAGTCATATTGTGGAGGATCCAAATGGAACCCCACATAGAATGATGGGATGAACAAGGGGCCCACAGCCACAGCCATTAAATCAACACAGCATAAGCCAGTGAGACAGAAACCAACGATTTTCGACATATAGACCCCTAAACTCACAACCTTAAAGCAGCCTTAATACTCATCCACCACGACTCAGGGAACTATGCGGAAGAGGGGGTAGAAAGATTGTAAGAGCCATGGTGGAGGAGATTATCCAGAGGCATGGCCAGGAGGACCTGGCTGAATACTAGGCTATCCATGGTCCCCTGTCACAAGGACTGATCCAGACGACCCATGGAGGAGGTTATCCAGTGGAGGGGGGAGAGGAGGGCAGCAGGGAATTGGGGATAACAACTCATTGTTTGCCCACTAAATGTTGTAACTCATTATGGACAATAAATTTTAAAAAAAAGAAAAAAATATGGACATCAGATTTATACTGAATTCTTAAAATTATGCAGATTGTCTTGAGTGTTTCCCATTTTTTATCTTTATTCTATGATGCAGTTAAAATTACTTTGAAGCAGTTTGATCCCTTTTGTGTTCCATTTTAGGTGGGACTGGAGCATTGCTCAACCTTCAGTTAATTATGCTTTATTACTAAAATAGTGTTCTAATGTGCAATCTATGCAATTGCTTGTGAATCATTGGGATTTCTAGTCTGGTTGCTGGGAACAGGACATATTCCTGGTCGTGTTCTTTTGGAAGAGCTCCTGCAGTTTCTTCACGCAATGCACTAATTAATACTCTATGGAATACTTGTGGGGGATTCTCAACAGGTGGCAGGAGTTATCTGGCTCTGTAAGTCACTATCATTTTGTACTCTATTCTGTGAACTCAATCTACCTTGGTTTCTCTGCACTCATAGTCCTGTCTTCTGAACCCAGCTATACCAGAGGGCTTGGCATAGATTCTACTTTCCAGTTCTGCAGTCTAGAAACTCATTAAGGTAGTCAACTCAAATGCTGATAAGCCTTATCTGGTTTACATCCTATTCCTTAGAGATAACTCTCCTTTGTTGCCTAGTACCCAATATCTTGAGGAGTCTTATTTTTTTTAATCCAGTAATTTTGGCTATTTTAGGAAAGTAAATCTGCTCCCTACTGTTCAATTTTGGCCAGAATTGGAAGTCACATAGCTTCTTTTGCAGCCAAGATCTGTCATTGTACAAAAAGTTCTTGTAAACAAATAAATGTTGTTTCTTGTGGCAAGGCCCTCACTAGTTGTGACTATAGAGACAAATGGGGATTATGATAACAGATATAAAGTGATGCTAATTACTGAATATTCAGAGAAAAGCATAAAGTTCAAATTGGAAGGATAAAAAGGCTTGAATATTATGTTTGATTCTCAAGAATTTGGCACTAAGTATAAAGAATATAAATGTCTTCCTGTTTAGTCCCACTTGCAAACATTCTCAACTGTTTGGATTTACATTTGTTATTCCTTCTTAGTTCCTATACTTGTCTCTGCCAGAAGATGCCAAAGTCAAACTCACTGGCAGTAACTGAATAAGTTCCCATTTGAAAAAAAAGCATATTTCTGTCTTTAATTTGCCTTAATAAATTAGCAAATAGAAAATTATTAGTATTATCCAAATTATAAATTTGCAAATAATAGTTTTAATTTGCCTAAGAGCCCAAATATGCATCAGAATAAAAAGCCATTGTCCCCCTCAACAACACACAAAGAAAAAACTGGCTATTTATCGTACAATTCATAACCCCCTATCCCATGGACTAATCCAGCAATCCCATTGAGGAGGGCTCCTAGTGGGTTGAGGGAAGGGAGGAGAGAAATGGGGGGGTACTATTACAAGTCTTGCTTATGCAATATATCTAATTATAAACAATAAATAAGTTTTCAAAAGCCAAGACATCCCAATTAATTCTGTTCAATTTCAAGATATAGTTTAACTGAAGTAGTTTTAACTATGATGGCTATATATTTTAAAAAGTAGCACATTAAATCCATCTTGGAAACTCATCAATGGGTAAGAGTTACATGAAATCATTTGTTAATATACTTAGATTTACTGTAAATTTTTATTTTTATATTCATGTGACTATAGGTGTTAGTGGGTGACACAGTTAGCCACATGCCTCTGGAATGAATCTTCAAATCAGGCACAATTTATGGTAAGAAAGGATTTATTGATGCTATAGATCTAGGGGAAGTTCCGTAATGGTGAAAAAGGCTGGTACCCTTTCACAGATCCAAGCAAAGAGAAAAACCCATCACCAGCATCCCCGCTCCAACAAACACAAAAAACAGCAAACAGGCAGGGGGAAGAGATTTTTTCTCCCTTCCCCCTTTATATCACTTTAGGGTGAGCTTTTATAACCCTTTCCCAGACTTATTTACTCACTATTTCTGGAATTTCCCTCAAACTCTTCTCTCCCAGGAAGGAAAGTTTTTTTCCTAGTGTTCCTTGCATCCTGCCCCCTACTGAGAAGGTTGCCTTCCTGTAAACAACTTCAGAGACCCACCCAAGATTACTAAAAAGTTCAAATTGACAACAAAACCTAACCATCACAGAAGGTAAAGGGAACTTTCCCTGTTTTTATAAAAAGCATAGGAACTGATAGTTCAGACTTAAAACTTTACCACTATAGGTTGTATATATTTGCATTTTTAGATAGGCATTTATAAAGTTAAATTCTGTTGCACTCAGTTACATAGTATTCATCTATGAAATGTGAAGTTTAGAGATCAGTGACAGGAACTTTCTTTACAAAATTGTTTAATTTTTTTTCTAATTTGCATTCTCTTCAGGAAACAATTCTTCAACAAGTAATTTGTAGTAATGACCATGTTGGTTTTAATTTTGGAATTTGATAGTTATGATAAAATTAACTATTTGTACTTTCAGAAGATAGCACAATACATGCTTATGTGTTTGTTAGAAAAGTAAAATAAATGAAAAACAAAACAATTGCCTCTAAAAAGTTCCCTTTGTTTTCATTAGTAGTGTCATTTTGGGTACAATACTTCAATTCTGAGAAAGAAACACAAGGTGCTGTATAATAAACTTAATTCAACTATTCAGTGTTGGCTTAGTTATCAAAGTGTTCATTGGTGACAATTTCTGTTTACTGTAAAATATCAATCTATGTTGCTAAGATCTATTTTAATTTCACTCCAAATACATTAACTGCTAATATACATCCTAACAAGGGCAGGGAAGTTAATTTTAATATACATTTCACTTCATATATATTTGAAGAAAACTCTAAAGAAACTTCTCTACTTAATGTCATCACAGCTATCACAAAGACCATCACTGCCATCATGAGCATCAGCATCAGTAATAGAGGCAACAACATCCTCATTATTTTGAATACACATATGAAATGAAGTATTCTGGTTTTGAATGGATATCCCCCAATAGATTTAGGAGTTTTATTAAAAACTTGTCACCAGCCTTCTGGCTGGTGGAGGTGTCACTGTGGGTGGATCCTAGGGTCCAGCTCTAAGGTGTTACTGAGGGCAGATTTGGAATACAAGGGTAAGGTATGCAAAAAGCAGTCTGAGTTCTGGAGTTCCTACTCTTTGGCTGTCAGAATGTGTTTGTTGTTGGAGGTACTGCTAGTGTTTTTTCTCTCTATTTGGATTTATATGCTTCAAATAAATCCCTTCTTCCTCCCATAAATTCTTTTTTTTATTGTCCATAATGGGTTACATTATTTAAGGGGCAAACAATGAGTTGTTATCCCCTGTTCCTCAATGCACCTCTTCCTCACCCCCAATCAGCTGGTTATCCTCCTCCATGGGCATTCTGGATCAGTCCTTGGGGCTGGGGACTATGGATAGCCTAGGAGTCAGCCTGGTTCCACCAGCCCTAGTGTGTTGCTACTGAGGGGGGGTTGTGTCTCTGGATATTCTCCCCCACCAAGGCTCTCACTATCTTTCTGCCCCTTTTTCCTCTCAGTTCTCTGAGTCATGGTGGGTGAGTATTAAGGCTGTTCTATTGTTGAGTACTTAGGGGTCTCTGTACTTCTGATTTAGGTTGTGTCGAAAATCACTGGTGTCTGTCTGGCTTATCCTGTGTTGACTGAATGGTTGTGTTTATAGGTCTCTTGTTTATCCCACCACTCTCTGCTGGGTTCTATATGGCTCCTCCATGGAAGATATGATGGGGCTCATCTCTTGTCCGGATGTTGGCTCACAGTCCTGCAGTTTGTTGGTAGGGTTGGATAAGCCACAGCTCTCTGGCTGCATTCTGAAAGATACAAAGAGAATCTCCATCGGAGAATGAGATCAGTATAGGTTAACTTGACATACACATTTCTGAATTAGCTAGATTAGTAGCCTCTTATAATGCATCTCTCATTGGGGGCCCAAGAGTCCCACTCCCAGTTGATACTGCCCTAAGTCCCCAGTTCCAGTTAAGGGCTCCCCCTCGCTAAGTGGAATATTTGGCTGAATTTAAAAGCTGTTGATTGCCTACCCCAAGCTTTGGCTCATCCATTGCACAAGTGTTCATTTCTTGGTTTGCTGTTCTCTCCCAATAGGGAGTGTCTACATCCTACTCATGGCAACAGGCTGTGTTTCCTGCCAGTGGTCTCTGTTTGCTCCAGCTGTCCTTGACCAGCTTCCCCTGACAACTACCATCTGGAGGCTTGTTACCATTCTGGACTTCAAAGTGTCTCTAGATGCTGATCAATGTCTTTCTGTGGTTTCTTCAGCAATAGGGTTTTGCCTCAGGCCTGGGGTGGGCATTTAAGAGCCTTGACAGTATCCTGTCTTGTCTTTGGGACCTCATGGGTCACTTTGGTCAACATCTCAGTGAGGAAAGGAACTGGTGACTGGGACTAGGAGATGTTAGACTGATCAATTTTTCACAGGCTTAGACTGTCTCCCCTACTACTCATGGCCCCTCTTGCCAGATGACGTCCACTATTTGCTCAGTAGGATAAAGTGTGTTCGTGAGGATTTTATGATTTTGTAACAAATTTGTTTTAGTCTCATACTTAAACCATTCCCCTCCCCCATCCCTTTCCCCTCATTCATAACCTCTCACTTCTTTCTACTAGTCTGTGTAGAGTTTAAGGTTAGCCTGGTTAAGGGCCACATATGAGGGAGAATATGCAGTGTTTGGTCCTCTGTTCTTTTGAGAGATCACTTAGTAGGATCTACTCCAAGTCAGATCATTTTTCCATAAATTTTGATATGTCATTTTTCCTTTTAGCTGAATAGAATTCCATGGTATAAATATACCAGAGTTTTGTTATCCATTCCTCCATGGTAGGACATTATGGTAGATTCCAGTTCTTGGCTATTATGAATTGAGCTGCTATAAACATAGTTGCACAAATGTCTCTATCCTGATATGCAACATCTTGTGGGTAGATGCCTAGTAGAGAGATAGCTTGGTCCATTGGTAGCTCTATGTCCATTCTGTTGATAAGTCGCGACAGTGCTTTCCAAAGTGGTTGAACAAGCTTGCAATCCCACCAGCAGTGAACAAGGGTTCCTTTTCCTGCATCCTCACCAGCAATTATTATTGTTGTTGTTGTTTTATGATTGCCATTTTGACTGCAGTAAGGTGGAATCTCACTGTGGTTTTTCTTTGCATTTCCCTGATGCTTAAGAATGCTGAACACTTTCTCAGGTGTGTAAAGGCCATATGAGTTTCTCTTTTTTTTATAGTCCGTAATGAATTACAATATTTAGTGGGCAAACAATGAGTTGTTATCCCCAATTCCCTGCTGCCCTCACCCCCCACTCTGCTGGATAACCTCCTCCCTGGGTCGTCTGGATTACTCCTTGTGACAGGGGACCATGGATAGCCTAGTATTCATCCAGGTTCTCCTGGCCATGCCTCTGGATAATCTCCTTCACCATGGCTCTCACAATCTTTCCG
This sequence comes from Zapus hudsonius, assembly GCA_004024765.1. Classification (NCBI taxonomy): domain Eukaryota; kingdom Metazoa; phylum Chordata; class Mammalia; order Rodentia; family Dipodidae; genus Zapus; species Zapus hudsonius. The sequence goes on along the minus strand of PVHP010023973.1, from coordinate 20,730 downwards.
CCCCCTCTTCCGCATAGTTCCCTGAGTCCTGGTGGATGAGTATTAAGGCTGCTTTAAGGTTGTGAGCTTAGAGGTCTTTGTGTCGAAATCATTGGTTTCTGTCTCACTGGCTTATCCTGTGTTGATTTAATGGCTGTGGCTGTGGGCCCTTTGTTCATCCCGTCATTCTCTGTGGGGTTCCATATGGATCCTCCACGGTATGACTGTGGTGGCTCCTCTCTTGCCAGAATCTCAGCTATCGGCCTGCAGTCAGTTGGTAGGGTGAGATGGGCCCCAGGTCTCTCGGTGCATCCTGAAAAATAAAACACAATATCCATCAGAGAGTGAGATCAGTGTAGGTTAACAAATATACACAATTCTGGATTACCTAGATTCTCTTTTTAGTAGCCTCCCTGTCACTAGCTCCCATAGTGCAACTTGTCTTGGGAGCCCAAGAATATGGGATCTGGTGCCTATAGCCCTGAATCCCAAGTTCCAGACAAGGGGTCTCCCTCACTAAGTGGAAAATTGGCTGAATTTGAAAGCTGTTGATTGTCTCCCCCAGGCCCAGGCTCCTCCATTACACCAAGTGCTCATTTCTTAATTCGCTGTTCTCTCCCAGTAGGAGGTGTGGTCAGCCTACTCATGACCACAGATTGTGTGTCATGTCAGTGGTCTCTGTTTACTCAGGCTGTCATTGATCAGTTTCCCCTGGCAGCCTGTGCAGTGCCTTCCAGCACTACACTAACTGCCTTCTGGGGGTTGGATTCCATTCCGGATGTTGTTGTTGGACTCTCATGAGTTGCTTTGGTCAACAGCACAGTGAGGGAAGGAACCAGTGGTTGGAACTAGGGATTGTCAGGCTGATCTAATAATTCACAGGCTTAGACTCTCTTCCTACTACTCATGGCCCCTCTTGCCAGGCAACGCTCACTACTTTCTCAATAGGTTACAGTATGCTTGTAAGGATTTTGTAGTTTTGAACCTAATATGGTTTATCCTCATGCTTAAGCCATTCCCCTCTCCCATCCCTTACCCCTCATTCATAATGTCTCACTTCTTTCTACTAGTCTGCATAAAGAAAACAGTTATCCTTGTTAAGGACCTCATATGAGGAAGAGTATGTGGCGTTCAATTCTCTCTTCTTTTGAGCGTTCACTTAGTAAGATCTGCTCAAAGTCAGACCATTTTTTCCTAAATTTTGATATGTCATTTTCCTTTCAGCTGAGTAAAATTCCATCATGTAAATATGCCACAGTTTCTCTGTCCATTCCTCCATGGATGGGCATTTGGGCTGATTCCAATTCTTGGCTATTATGAATTGAGCTGCTATAAATATGGTTGTACAAATGTTTCTGTGTCGAGATGTGACATCTTGTGGATAGATGCCTATAAGAGGGATAGCTGGTTCCATGGGAAGGAATATGTCCATTCTGCTCAGAAGTCTCCACACTGCTTTCCATAGCGGTTGAACAAGTTTGCAATCCCACCAGCAGTAAATGAGGGTTCCTTTTTCCCCGCATCCTCGCCAGCAATGATTGTTGTTGGTTTTCTTTATGATTGCCATTCTGACAGGGGCAAGATGGCATCTCATTGTTGTTTTGATTTACATTTCCTAGATGCTTAAGGATTCTGAGCACTTTCAAGGCCATTTGTGTTTCATCCTCCGTGAATTCTCTGTTGAGATCAGTGCCCCATTTTGTGAGGGGGCATTGTGGGTTTTTGTTATTAATTTTTTGAGTTCTCCGTAGCTCTTGGAAATTAGGCCACTGTCTGAGTTGTAGCTGGTGAAAATCATTTCCCAATCTGAAGGGGATCTGTTGGCTCTGAGTATGGTTTGTTTGTCTGTACAGAAGCTTTTGAGCCTGATCAGGTCCCATTGGTTAAGTGTTTGTCTTATTTATTGGGCTGCTAGATATTTGCTCAGGAAATTTTTTCCAAATCCTATTTTATGTAGCATTCCTCCTATTTTTTCTTCCAGGGTATTCAGGGTTACCGGATTTATATTAAGGTCTCTGATCCATTTGGAGTTGATTTTTGTGCACAGTGAAAGGGGTGGGTGTATTTTCATTTTTTTTACACGTGTTTTTTCAATTCCTCCAGCACCATTTGTTGAAAATGCTATCTTTGGCCCAGCATACATTGTTGGCACCCTTGTCAAAGAACAAATAACTGAAGTTACTTCTATTCAAAACTGGGTCTTCATTTCTGTTCCATTGATCTGTCTTTCTGTTTTTATGCCAGTACCATGCTGTTTTAGTTACTATGGCTTTGTAGTATGTTTTGAAGTTAGGGATGGTGATACATCCTGAGTAGGATATTTTACTTAGAATAGTTTTGGCTAACCGAGGTCTTTTCCCTTCCAAATAAATTTAGAGCTTATTTTTTCTATGTCTGTGAGGAAAGAGGTTGGGATTTTTATCGGCATAGCATTGAATCTTTAAATCGCTTTTGGCAGGAATGCCATTTTTACTATATTGATTCTCCCTATCCATGAACATACAATATCTTTCCATCTTCTCACGTCCTCCTCTATTTCCTTCTTGAGTGTTTCAATATTTTCCTTATATAAGTCCTTTACAACCTTGATTAGTGATATTCCAAGGTATTTGATTTTCTTTGAGGCTATAGAAAATGGGACAGTATCTCTGATGTCTTTTTCTGTCTGCTTGTCTTCTGCATAAAGAAAGGCTTTTGATTTTTGTGTGTTAATTTTGTATCCTGCCACATTGCTGAAGGCATTAATTACCTTCAAGAGATTACTGATACTATTCTTTGGGTCTGATATATAAAGGATCATGTCATTTGAAAAGAGGGATGGTTTAATTTCTTCCTTTTCTATTTGTATCCCTTTTATTCCCTTCTCCTGTCTTATCGCTTGGGCTAGAACTTCAAGCACTATGTTAAAGAGCAGTGGTGAGAGTTGGCAGCCTTGTCTTGTTCCGGAATTGAGTGGGAACTCCTTGTGTCGTTCCCCATTGAGAATGATCTGTGCTTTAGGATTTTTGTAAATTATCTTTATTAAATTGAGGTATAGGCCATCTATGCCTATTCTTTCCAGAGCTTGGAACATGAAGTGCTGTTGAATTTTGTCAAAGGCCTTCTCCGCATATATTTAGATAACCATGTGGTTTTTGTGTTTGAGCCGATTAATGTGATGTATTACATTTATCGACTTGCATATATTGTACCATCCCTGCATCTCTGGGATAAAGCCAACTTGGTCAGGGTGGATAATATTTTTGATGTAGCCTTGTATCCAGTTTGCTAGGACTTTGTTCAGGATTTTTGCATCTAAGTTCGTCAGTGATATGGGTCTATAGTTCTCTTTTCTTGTTGCATCCTGGCCTGGTTTGGGGATTAGGGCAATGGTACCTTCATAGAAGGTGTTTGGTAGCCTTCCCTCTTTTTCTATGCTTCTAACAAGCTTCAGAAAGAGTGGTTTCAGCTCTGTGATGAAGGCTTGGTAGAATTCAGCTGAGAAACCATGTCGTCCTGGGCTTTTCCTTTTGGGAAGGTTTTTGATTACATCTTCAATCTATGTGGATGTGATAAGTTTATTTAGTGCTTTTATCTGCTCTAGGTTAAGCTTTGGCAGTTGCTAGGTGTCAAAAAACTTATCCATTTCTTCCAGATTCTCTAATTTTGTGGAGTAGAGGTTTTGGAAGTATGACCTGATGATTCTTCCAATATCTTCAGGATCTGTTGTGATCTCCCAATTGTCCTTACTGATTTTGTTGATTTGGGCTTTCTCATTTCTTCCTTTGATTATATTAGCCAGGGGTTTGTCGATCTAATTAACTTTTTCAAAGAACCAACTCTTTGATTTATCTATTTTTTAAAATTGTTTTCTTTATTTCCAATTCATTAAACTCAGCTCTGATTTTAATTATTTCCTTTCGTCTTGAGCTCCTCGGGTTAGCTTTTTCCATCTGTTCTAATGATCTTAGGTGGGTGGTTAGGCAATTGATATTAGACCTCTCTGTCTTTGATATGAAGGCATTTATCGCAATGACCTTTCCCCTCAGGACTGCCTTCATTGTGTCCCATAAGTTCTGGTATGATGTGTTATCGTCATCATTTAAAGCCAAGAAATTCTGAATTTCCTGTTGTATTTCTTGGATGACCCAATCATTTTTTAGGAGCGAATTATTCAGGTGCCAGTACTTTGTGTATTTTCTGGTTCCTGTTCCAATGTTAACTTCTACCTTTAATGCACTATGGTCTGATATGATGCAAGGAACTACATCGATCTTCCTGAATTTGTTCAGGGAAGATTTGTGATATAAGATGTGATCAGTTTTAGAAAAAGTCCCATGTGCTGCTGAGAAGAATGTATATTCTGTGTTTTTGGTGTAGAACGTTCTGTAAATATCTATTATCCCCTGCTGGTCAATGGTGTCATTAAGCTCTATTATGTGCCTGCTGATCTTCTGTTTGGTTGATCTCTCTAGAGCTGATAGAGGTGTATTAAAGTCTCCTACTATGATGAAATTAGGGAATTTTTCTGCTTTATTTTTAAGTAGGGTTTCCTTTATGAACTGTGTTGCACCCAAATTTGGTGCCTATATGTTAATGATGGTGATATCTTCCTGGTGGATCATTCCTTTGATGAGTAAGAAGTGACCATCATTATCCCTTTGAATTGATTTTGGTGTAAAGTCTATTTTGTCAGAGAGTAATGTAGCTACACCTGCTTTCTTTTTACTTTCACATGCCTGATAAACTGTTTTCCATCCTTTTATTCTAAGATTGCTGTCTTTAGAAGTGAAGTGCGTTTCCTGAAGGCAGCAGATGGAAGGGTCCATTTTTCTGATCCACCCTGCAAGTCTGTGTCTTTTTATAAGGGAATTAAGTCTATTTATATTCAGTGATATAACAGTGAGGTTTCCTTTAAGCCCTGCCATGATGAAGGGTTAATGGAGGTTGTTGTCTCTGGTGCTGTAACTGTGGTTGTCATGTCTGATCTCTGGTACTCTTCTGAGGTAGAGTTCTTGTTTCTTCTGTGTGGGATATGTCCTGTAGAATCTTCTGTAATTTTGGCTTTCTGTTCAAATAGTCGTAGAGCTGGTTTACTTCATGGAACACTTTCAATTCTTCATCTATTATGAGGGATAGCTTTGCTGGGTTCAGTAGTCTAGTTTGAAAGCCATCCTTCTATAGGCCCTGAAAAGCATTATTCCAAGCCCTTCTGTCTTTCATGGTTTCAAATGAGAAGTCTGAGGTAAATCTGATGGCTTTTCCTTTATAAGTTACAGTTTGCTTTCCTCTAGCAGCTTTGAGTATTTTCTCTTTGCTTTCTATGTTAGGCATCTTAACTAAAATGTGTCTTGGAGAATTCCTCTTCATGTCCTGTCTGTTTGGAGTCCTCTGGGCCTCTTGAAAGTTGAGTGGGCTTTCTCTTGTTAGATAGGGGAAGTTTTCTTGAATAATTCTGTTGAAGATATTTCCTATGCCCTTAGCCTGGGCTTCTTCTCGCTGTGGGATCCCCATGATTCTAATATTGGGCCTCTTATGGTATCCCAGAGATCCCTCAAAGTTTGCTCACTTGATTTCTTGAATTTATTGAAACCTATGACATCATTATTAATTCCTTCTGATTTGTCCTCAATATCTGAGAGTATGTCCTCCAGATTGTCAACTCTGGGACTGATTGTTTCAACAGCGGTTTTTCACATCTCTTTTTCATTATTGGTTTCTGCTATAATTTTGTTTATAGTCTCCAATTCTTTGGTGGGATCCAATTTCCAATCTATTTTTGATTTTGCTTGGGATTCCTGATAATCATATTTAAGTTTTCTGAAGTCCTCTCCAAATTTAATCAATTGATTGTCTAGTTCCTCCCTTAGTTGTTTAATCTTCTATTCACTTATTATGTTTCTGAATTTATTCATATTTCTCTCCATTAAATTCAGTCTGGAGTCTATGCTTGAGTTAGATAGCTTTATCTCATTCATGACTTTTCTCATAATTTCCATATCAGCCATTAGCTGCTTCATATTTGCATTGCAGTTGTGGCCAGGAGTCATATTGTTCTATCTTTGTGATTGTGTATGTGCTGCCTCTACTCGTTTGCCACTTTCCTGTTCCATAAAGGGACTAGGGGCCCTGGACTGGGGAGTTTCTTCTTTGATTTCTGTGGGTTATTTCTGTCCATGTCCAGGTAGGGGAGTGGGACTCTGGCACCCTCGGGAATGCTATTCAGCCCTCTTTACTTCCTGGCAGTGGCACATGATCCCTGGTAGTTGCAGAGACTGCCTGTGCCCTCCTTGCAGGTACCCGTCTGAACCCGCCTCTGTCGAGTTTCCCAGGCAACTGCCTGAGGTCTGGCCCCGGAACCAAACTAGGTCAGGTTGCCCAAGGATCGCGTCTGCCTGTGTACATGGGGTGGTCATGAAGAGAAGCTTGTCCGATGATTGCGTGCTGTAGGAAGGGGAACCCTGCGTGGGGAAGCCGCTCAGTCGTCGGCTGCGAGGGGACAATGGTGGGAGCTTGGGTTGGGGGAGGTTTCAGCTCTCCACTCCTCTGCGGAGCAGAGAGCCGTTGGGAACCCCATCTGCGCTGGCACATGAGTTGGGGGGGGGGGAGGGAGGGCCCAGGCTCAGGTCCAGCCGTTGTCCAAAGTTTGGATCCCAGCTGGAAAATCAAACCTTTATGGAGAGAGTCCTGGTGTCGCTGTTACTCATCCACCATCTTGCTCCGCCCCCTTGAGTTTCTTACTCTGTGACTTCTCTATTGAGTTCAGTTCCCCGTTTTTTTGAAGGGGCAGGGCTAAAGATAGCATATTCAATAAGTGGTGCTGGACAAATTGGATAAACACATGTAAAAAATGAAAATAGACCCACTCCTTTCACCATGCACACAGATCAACTCCAAATAGACCAAAGACCTCAATATCAAGCCTGTAACCCTGAATACCCTGGAAGAAAAAGTAGGAGGAACCCTACATGAGATGGAGTTGGGAACAACTTCCTGAGTAAATCTCCAGTGGCCCAGGAAGTGCAACAGTCACTTAATCAATGGGACCTGATCAGGCTCAAAAGCTTCTGTACAGACAAAAACACCTTCTCAAAGTCAATAGACCCCCTTCAAATTGGGAGATGATTTTCGCCAGCTACAACACAGATAGAGGCCTGATTTCCAGAAACTACAGAGAACTCAAAAAAATTAATAACAAAAACTCATCAATTCTGTTTGGAAGTTCATCCCAGCAACTGAAGCTTACTCTGACAAATATCATATAGGCTCTTCTATTTATTTGGTTCAGAAAAAAAATGGTCATTCCAGAGTTTTTGGAATAGGACTCTTGGGAATTAAAAAAAAAAAATTTCATATGATTCACTACTACTGTGATCCATATACAGTAGCTGTATTTATAGACTGTTACTTCCATTTTGGCCAGATATAGTTTGTGGCTATAACCTTGTATTCTAAGTAACACTCTATTATATTGAATAAATTACCCTATATATTGTTTCAATAACCTTATATTCTAAAGCCATATATTTAATTCATTATTCTCCACAAAAATGATAAAAATCTATTGGTATCATATTTTTAATGAGATATGAAATCTTGATGTTAGAGATGGTAGTATCTTTCAGATGAGCTAAGGATCCTTCATTTTTGGAATTATAGAATATTTGTGGGATTTTACAATATAAATCATATACATTTATATTTGTGTTATACAATGTATATGTTATTATTTAATAAAATTATGTTTCTTATACCCAAGTTGTCATTTTTCTTTGGATCTCATATTGACATATTATTTTGTCAAACTTTTAAAACATACATAAAATATACATGTTAAGGGATACCATGTAATGTTTCTAAGTATGCATATATTATACAATGTTTAAATCAGGTTAAACAAATTTGTGCATGTTAAGATTAATTATTCAGGTTTCCAATATTTTGTTCTAGGCATTTAAAGTATACAAAGCTTATTGTAACTTTATGTTGCAATGCAACACCAGAAATTTTACTTCAAATTGTCTGTATCTTTGTACCCATTGTTCAGTTGTTCCTCATGTCTCTCTCCCCTGGAATACTACTGTATTTCTTCTTTGGTTATGTAGAGTTTCTAGCTAAAATATAGAAAGCCATTTTAACAAGACTGTATATGACTATGTTTAAAGACTACAGTTGCTAAAATGTCAGAATAATGGTTCTTTTTTACATTTTCCTTATGAGAATAGCTTAAGAATAACTTCTAAGTATATTTATCCATATATAAAATGGTACTACTGAATTCATTAATTGATATTATAAAACAATAAAAGGATTCATTTAGTCTATCAACTATTACAACAAGCTCTCCACTGAGATGAATGATTTCTGATATTTTTAGTACCAGGATGTGGGTTCATCTGTTGCTGCTAGAACCCTCATCTTGTGGCTTTGGTCTTCTGGAAGTGATCTACAGGCGGAATGTGGAAGGACTTGAAATCTCGGTCTAAGAGATGCCTCACAGTGTTGTAAGTACAGCGTATTGGATCATTCTGGTCAGAATTAAAAGACCTGAATGCAGGAAGAACTATGGACTGTGAGGTTTGGCTTACAAGAGTGAGAAAGAACTTTGTCAGGACTGTGCCAGAAGCAGCTTGCATGCGAGGCTTACTGAGTTCTGCCTGCCTGTGTCCTGGAAACCTGTGCAGGGTTGTTTTACGTAAAGATGGACTGGTGTGAGCAGATGGAGATGGCACAGAAAGAAAGATCTTTGGGTTGAAACTGCTGCCCCTTCACCTGCAATTGTTTGATAGATTACAACCATTGAGATTCAGCTAGCTGGTCTGCATTGGAACAACACGAAGAATGAAGGCTCTTAGAAGTAAGGGGCCTGAATGCTTTGATCCCCCTGGATTAACAAGTTGGTAGCCCTCCTGGTTCTGTGGAATGGAGATTGGTTAGAAAGAGAGGGTCATTGGATTTGCAACACAGTTTTGCTTTTGAAAAATGGCCATCGGCATGTGAAGCAGGTGTGCAAGGTTGCCTGCATGGAGCCTGATGGAGCCATGAGGATGAACTGTGGGTTGCAATGGAGACCCAAAGAATCCCAGGACTATGGATGGGTGTCAAGGTGAGCTGCCAGCACCGGATGAAATTTTCCCGGACTGTGAGTAGCCGAGCTGGAGGGGCAGAATTGAATCTCCAAGAGACTTGTGTTATTGGTTATAATCATTGAACTTGGAGTTAGAGATTGATGGTGCCCTGTTTGTTTAAAATCTTGTATTGGTCAATCTGTTTTTGCTGTGCCTCATGTTTTGCATTGTGAATGTTCTGTGCCATTATGGGTTTATTTTTGGTATTATGGCTCAATTGAAAGCTGTGGGAACTTAAGAGTTGAGTTGAACACATTGTATTTACATCATATTATTATTAGTTTGTGGGGGCAAGGGGCAGACTGTGATGGTTTGATCCAGGTGTCCCCCACAAACAAATGAATGTGTTTTGATAGGTCGATCCTCAGCTGATGGCAATTCGGGAATTAGAACCTCACTAGAGCTGTGTTGTTGGAGGTGGGCTTATGGCGGTTATAAACCAGCTTTCCCTTGCCAGTATTTGGCACACCTTCCTGTCGCTGTTTGCAGTGCTGTGGCAGAGGTGATGTCCAGCCCTCTGCTCATGCCATCGTTTTCCCTGCCAGGATGGAGTCTCCCTCGAGTCCGTAAGCCAAATAAACCCATTCCTCCACAAGCCGCTTTTGCTTGGGTTCTTTCTGCGCAGCAACTAGAAAGCTGACCGCACCATTGATCAATCAGTGATTTGAAGTTATACTTCTATCAGCCAAAACAGGTTTCATAAACAGATCCTGGAATAGCTATGTGACCTTAAAAGCAAAAATGATACTAATTTATTTTTCAGGATTCTATTCTATCATGGTGATAATAAAGATAGGACTGAACTGAAATACCAATATACCTTTACAGAAACTACAAATAGATGGGATATTCTCAGTATTTCTTTATAGGAATAAAAATGTTTGAGAAAAATTTAGCTTTAAAAACTCCTCTATGTCCAAGCCAGCCAATTAATATGTTTATCTGAATGTTTTTCTGCAGAAATTTAGAAAAATCTATCAATAATAATGTAATGCGATGAGCCTTAAAGACAACTAAAGTAATTATGGTTTTTGCAAAATGTTGAATGTTCATAATGTTGAAGCATTTTCATAATAATTAAAATTTTATTATAACTTTTCCTAAGTTTTAGGAAACTAGAAAAAGCTAATAAACATGGGCTGGAGAGATGGCTCAGCTGATATGGCACTTGCCTCCAGTGCCTAAGGCTCCCTGTTCAATTCCCCAGGTCCCACATAATCCAGACCCACAAGGTGGTGGCCCTGGTGTGCTCTCTCTCTCTCTCTCTCTCTCGCTCTCTCTCTCTCTCCTGTGCTTGAAAATGAATAAATAAAATATTTAAAAAAGAGAAAGCTATAAACAGTATGTATTTTTGATGAAAAAAATACACTGAATTTCTAAAGTGATGATATCTGCCATCTCATATGAAGCTGAGACAATATCCCCTATGATTCTCCTTATGGTTTTATGGACTGTTTATTATCAAAGACATCTACATATGTTGCTAACCACAGTGTTAGTTACAGAAAAAAAATCACATGTCCAGTTGCTAATGATATGAAAGAAATTGGAAGGATGAAAACACAACGAGAGAGCTGGACTAAGAAGACATGTATCGTCAATGTGACTGTTTCTGTTAGAGCAAAATGTCTGTTTAAAATGTGTCCAGTCAATTTGATCATTTAACTGAATTGTCATTTTGAAAAGAAAGGGAGAGAACTGGAGTTAGAAAATTGTATCTTCACTGAGGTCATGTCCACAGGGAACTGCATAGCTTTGTTGAATAAGTCTTGGAAATTTAGACAATAAATATTTCAAATGTAGATAATTAAAGTTTTGGTTTCAAATAGAAATTTCTGCATTTCTTCAATGACTAGTATGCTAGTGGTGATTTTACTTTCTATTTTTGCAGCATTCTGGACTTGTCTTTATAGTATAAACATCAATATGAACATGGTTGTACAGAATTGCCCACATTTTGGAAGGCAGCTATGCTCACCACTATACCACCAATGCAGGCGTTTTGCCCACATTTTGTATTGCCAATACACTAGTTTTATCAGGTACAGAAACTCACACCATAAGTGATTTCAATTTGGCATATGTTTAAAAAAGTCATTCCAAACAACTTATAGTTTGCTTCTTTATTTTCAGTATTTCCCCCCCAACAGCAAAAAAATTGACAAAGCAGAACTTTCCTGAGTTTGACCCAAAGAAATCTGTCATTGTTAAAAGATCATTTTGATGAGATGCAAAGTTTAAAAGTCATACAAAGTAGAATCATTAAAGTCGTCTACAAACGATACAGAAAGGAGAGATAAGAATGTTTGGAAATTCTTGAATTTAAAGTGGTAAAGCATCAAATAACACATAATATCCTTACTATCATTAAATACACTCATTTTAATGCCACAATGGGAAAGTCCTTGGAAATCATCTCTACATGATATGAAATGGATTTGGGCATTATCTCCTTCCTTTCTCCTATATTTCCTCCTTCTTTTTTCTTGCATTCCTATTCATCTATTTCTGCCTTCTCTCTCTCCTCTATCAATTCACAGCATAAAATAGGCCTTGTTATTTGTTGTACTATTTAACATGGCTGTAATTTTTTTCCCAACATAGCTATATACAATTGTTCATATACCATCTTAATGTTGGTTGATATGTCATAACATGTAAAATCAGAATAATTGCAGATACTAAATTGCATTGTTTTATTTCTGTGATACTCTAATGAGTTTGTTGGGAGAAGGGAGGAAAATTGGACTCAACAGAAAAAAAGTGAGTAAACAGATATTCAGAGACACATTCACCTCCCTATATATCAACTTTCAAAGAGGCAATCAATATTCTTAATGTTTGAACTTAATAGTGAGTTATGTGTAACCAGTTTTACTTGAAACTGAAAAGAGTTATTAAAGTTAATGCTTCTACACCAAATTTTTAATTAAATATTTTCATTTTTTTCCAATAGGTGTGCAATGATGAGTGACTAATAAATTCAAGAACAAACAAACATATAAGCCTACAAAATTGCTGATTACAATTGATGCTAATGAACTAATTTTGGTCTACTATGTTTTTATCTGTCCTTGCTGACTAAAGCAGAAGGCACTGTCATTCTAAAAGGTACATGAATTTGTCTAACAGGACATAAAGTTTTTTGAGTTCAACTAAGATCTCTATATCTAGTCTTCTCTATCTGAGAAAATATAACAACTTATAAAAACAGTTACATTAAATAGATTCCTAACATTCATAGTTCATAGTGTGATACTATAGGGACAGGCTTGGCACACAGCTGCTGGAAATGGAATACTCAAAACCCTTCAGCACATAAAACAGGCTGAAACCCTGGATAAGAGCAGTCTAAAGCATCATGAGCACCTGATAAGAAAGGGACTCTTCATGACTAAGTAATCCCCAGTGCTGAAAAGGACTAAATATGTAATGCTACATCAGCAGCACTGGAGGGAAAGTGCAAAGTCTCTGCCCTCAGAAGTTTGGTGCCTGCCTTTTAACTACAGTGCAGAGTTTTAATGGCAACATTCTCATTAGCTCAACCTTCCTAGAGTGTTTCAAGCATTCATCATTTTATGTGGCTAACAGCATAGTTCATGTAAAATTAGTGGAGGAGGGAATGAGGAGGATTAAAAAGTTCTTGATGCTTAAGGGAGTAAAAAGCAGTTGTCCTGAGCTCTTTGTCTAGTCCTCTACATTTATTAAGGGCAAAACCATTTATCATTCTACTCATAGATGGAACTGATACAGTGTCTCTCCCGTGAGGCTCCTTGAGCCACTGGGGAAAGCTAGATTAGGCCTAGAGGACTGATGCAACCTAGTGTGGTGTGTTACTTCATAGAGCAATAAATTAGCAACAAGCTTTGATTCCAAATATTTTAATATGGGTTGTCACACATGCACAGAGGGAAACAAGACTGCAGAAAACATGTTATATATGGTCTAAGCTGTAAGAATTGTGTGAGGATTTTCACAATTGGCCATGTGAAATAAATGGCATAACTGCATGCTTGCTTCTTGGAGAGCACTTGTGAAAAGAACAATAAGCAATAAAGCACAGCACATCATAGTAGAATTACATTGTTCTTATTCAAATGTCAGTTAGGCTCAGCAGCTAGCCGCTTTATTGGTCACTATCATTTTTATCTGCAGGATAGCTCTGTCTTGAGCTCCAAGCACAGAGTGTATTGTTCTGCTTAGCCTGTGGTAGCCAGAACATATTAATTTGTCTTGCTACATTTTAAATTTCAGGATTTATATGTTGGCTTTGTAACTAACTGTCAGAATAATTCATGTATACATTATTAAAAATAAGTGTGTGGTGGTTTTATTAATCTTTTCTTAAAGAATAATGAAACCTTCAGATGTGCACTAATGAAGTCTGATGAAGAGAAATGCTTAGGAATGATGTTTATTGTATGCTTATTTCTCCCTCAGGAATGTAAATAATCAGTTCAAAGGGCCAAAATTTCCAACAAGAATCTTGAGGCCCAGTATGCATCAACACATATATTCCCAAATATTGAGTCACTATGCAAAAAGGGGGATTAAAGATTTCTATTTATATTTGGAGTTTGAATAATAAGGCCAGATATTCTTTTGATTTTTTTTAAATGTTTAATCTTTCCCTCTCCTGCTATCCTACTCTCTGGCAGCATGCAAATATTTAGAATGTATTTTTTTAGAGTGGTTTGCTAATGTTAAGAACACAGTTACTGTGTTTTTGTATTGCTATGATTTTCTTGATGTGAAACACTGTTTATAAAAACCATGGTTATATTTATTGTATTTAAATTAATATATGAAATGACACAGTTGGTAGAAATGCCCATTTTTATTCCTTAATGCATTGATCATTTTTTGTGTATATCCACATAACTGTATCTGTACATTTAAAATCCATATATATGAAAACATTTTTAAATGAAAAAGGTGATGTGATAGGTGTATTGATAGACTGAACAGTTATGTTTGTTATTTCTCTATTGATGGAGACAGTCAGTGTGACATTGCCAAGTCTTTATCATGTTAATTTGCATATTTTGAGCTTACTTTTATAGATAATTCATAACCATACTATCCTATAAACACAAATTCTCATTGAAATGTATGGAAAATATTACTACCAAGAAAAATCCATTTAGTAATGGTAAGCAATAGAGTAGCTTTTATTTTGCTCTACACAATGTTTTTATTTTGGTTGCTGGGAGGCAATATTAGCTACCTTTCGAATCAACAATATCTGGGCTGGAAAATAAACTCCTATACTTACAAGCTGTATGAATGTGTACTGGTTAATCATAATTGACTCACTATGACAGAAAAACAATGCTACTTTACTTGGTTTGTTATGCAGGTAAATGTTCTTCCTCTATCTGATTATATATGTATATGTACATATGCAGAAATTTGTATTTTTAAACATTTTCATAAACATTCCTTAGTTCACTATTATAATTCAATCAGTTAAATAAAACAAAATTCACTATTAACAGGTTAGGAAACTAAGGCCCACATATATAGTCAAAAAGACCACTCTGATAGAAAACCAGAAGATCTCCTCCAGGACTGGTAAATATTATCACTAACCCGTCAAAAAGTGTTTGGGAAGAGAATTCTTTCTGTCATGAATTTACCATTTAAATTCATGTGCAAATTCATACATGATTACAGATAAATGTTTATATATATCACACAATCTTCAGTTAAAAATATAATGTTTAAAGTACACAAATAATATACTAAAGAGCAAATATAATGTGTTATTTGTAAAGGGCTTTATTCTAAAATTAAATGTCTGGTGGAAAATCCAATTTGACGTAAAACACAATTTCTCAGCAACCTTCCATTTGAGTAAAATCAAACTAGTAGAGCATCAAGACATAAGGTAATAGATAAATACACAGAACACCTGATCTTTTTTCCTTAGCATAGCATGAAAAAATTGTGAACCTTGAAATGTAGCTCTACTCTCTGGAACTCTCAAAATTCAGGCCAATTCTGGAGGCCTGTTCATGCTGCATAAGCAGTTGACAGCCTTAAAAGCCTCAATGCCCTCAATGCCACAGAATGTGGCTCCCTGGATTATAGCTCAGATTTGAGGACTGTCTCCTCCAGGTGTAACTAAGGCTATCACTATCTTTATGCACTAGGGATTGTCCCTTTTAGGTCATGGAGACTATGGAAACAAGTAGGGATGTGTGACAGTGCCAGCTCACTGCATGGTTTTTCTGTACCAACAAGCAGGAAACAACATAGATACTGCTGAGAAGGAGACAGTGGTGTTTGAGACACTCAGGGGAATAAGGTCGAGAAACTATATGCAGAAAAGTCAGTAGGACACTGCAGTTTTATATTAATATTTTATTCATAGACCATTTTACAAAAATATAAAACTGATTACAGGAAGAAGCTGAAGCAACCTTTCATTCATTTAACTCTTCACAATATTCTTTTTGTCTATGAATAAAAAGAAAGTTTGATTTTTATTTGTTTCTTAAACTTACACCATGAAAAACTAAAATTGATGGAAAAAACATACTAAGATACTGTGTGCACCCGTGAGAGAGTGCTTACAGCTGCCTTCAATCAGCCATGATGCAGATATCAACTTCACTCAATAGATCACATCTTGGAAGAAACGGGAAAACAACTTTGGCTTTCCTCAGAAGCTTAGCAGTGTTTGTTTGTGTTCCACATATTTAATAAAGTCTGTTGAATTAGGAAAATCATAAGAAAATTAATAATCATGTAATGTATTTGAAATTTTTCAATAGCATGTGATTTCTTATTTTGAATAAATGAATGATATAACATAATTTAAGCTGCTGCTCAAAAATTATGTGGGATAGTGAAGATGGAGGTAGGAAGGTCTGACGGGCAAATAAAACATTTGTTGAAATTCTTACACTTGTGAGATTAGAAAATGGAAAGAATCTGCTATACAATATCTATTGTATTTTCTTAATTTCTATGATTCCCCAAAGATATAGATGTTATAATCCTCACTTTAAAGGAGAAACTAGAGAACCAAAAAGGGATCAACACTTACCTAAGGTCCCTCAGTTATCTTTGGCACCAAAATTCAGACATGGGATTGATTGAAAAGGTAGTATGTATTTCAATGTATCACAAATGTTTATTTCTCATGCTTTACAAATTTTATGCTAAGCTGGAAGCCTAAATCTAGAAAGAAATTACTGCATATAGGTGGCAGTCAAAGCATAAACGAAGAATAAATTCATTTACTTAAAACATAAAATTAGAAGCATTACCTTATATATAAAATTAGAAACATGGAAAAAGTAAGGAACAGATGCAAACTCACATCTGTACTTGTGCATATTAGGTAGACTAAAACTTGAGGAAAGCTAGAGTTTAGAAACTCATACTGTATCAACAGAAACTAGGAAACTAGGTCTAGTATTAAATTCAGTATCTATTCCCCAGGAAAGGATTCCTAAGGCAGCTAGGGAAGTGTGGACAGCCTGAGGCTGAATGAACACTCTTCAAATCAAAAAATCCATTAAGAACTACTCTCACAAAGCCATTGCCACACATTTTAGTATCTTTATCTTGCAAAATATTTTTTTTCAAATAGGATTATTTATATTTTAAGCATATTTAGTATATTTTCAAAATATGATTTTAAGATTTGTTTATTTCCAAAGAAAGATTTTACTACATAATGGTGCACATTTTTGTGAATGTATATACAATTTCATAATATGTTGATGGATGAAAAATACCCTCTCTGGATATTAGTTTCATAGAAAACATAAAAGGAAAGAATGCCTTTTGTATTCTTCAGGCAACTTGAAATCTTTTGTGATGTGTTAGGATTTTATATAGACTATTATTTTACTCATTTACACATAGCATTTATGAGTGATTCACACTGATTTGGGGCCAAACCCTTAAAACGAAACAGTAGAAATGCCCAGATCTGCTTATATTTTCAGAATAAATATCATAAATAAATAAATAAATGTCAACCATATCTGAGGTGAATGCTTCTTTTAATAACATCAGGTCTTGCATCATTTTTTAATCAATATCTTTATTATGAATATACATTGTATGAGCAAATCTTGTGATGGTGCCCCTATTTCCCTCCTTTCTGTCCCCAACCATTGGGGTTTTTCCTCTGTATGCAATTTTGATTCCAAGTACTTTCATTATTTTATCAAGTTACAGAAGTGTTATTTTTTTTTCTTTCAGCTATTTTCAAATTTATTCTGTCAGTCTTGGAGGGGGGGAGACTAGCAAATGTTCTGGGATGAAAGGCCACGATTAGAAAACCAGTCCAATCATCAAGATGGCTTGATAAGCCTTTTATCTCTATGTGTATGCCTCCTGATAGAATCAGTAGATATAGTGAACTGTGTGAAAAAGTCAAATGCTATTTTATTTAGAGTGAATTCTCATTTACCTCAGGTGGTGTGCTTATTTACTTGTTAGCTACTTCAAGTGTCATGAAAAAGGTAGTTTTAGTGCCAAAGAAAAGGGCCTAGATCACTTTTAGTTGCTACTTCCAGACCCATTACCCATGAAGTAAGTCAAAAAGAGATGAATGCTATTTTAGGTGAGAAGCTCATTGTCAACTCCCTCTTCTATACAAGATTATGTTAAAGTTACTAGGCTCCAGCTCAGGGTAGGGGGAAGTGTCTGTGACTAATGTATTGATTGCCCTCTAGTGGATGGAGTGTTAAGACTTCTTATTAACACATGATGAACCCTAATATTAATCTTAGAATGTTGTGTTCATCTTATCAAAGGATAAATTTGGCAACTATATTTGTCTTTGTACTTTTATACCACATCTTTAAACCAATGCATTCCATTATGACACTTCCTTAGTTACCAAAGAACAGTGGGCTTTGTTTTTTGTAAGACTTTCATATAAGTGACTGTGACAGAATCTCTAAAGGGGAAAGAGAAGTACAATATAGTCAAAGATTTAAAGACTGGATTTATCTTAGATGTGATGTGTGTACCTGAGAAAAACAGTACAGACTATCATTGACTGGTATTAAATGCTAACTGCATCCTTTATAGATGAGGAAAGCTATTGGGTTTCAGAAAAATGGTCATTTCACATTTCTTCCCCATCATGTACCCATGCCAGGTCTTAACAGAACTTATTCAATAGATGAAAGTAGAGTATTAATGGGATCATGACTTGAAGAAACCATAAAAATTGAGTCCTTAGTTGCTTTGGATTTCATTGATATTCTTTAACTTTAAAGGCTTCTTTCAGTATAAAATTGTTGGTTTCCACCTGTTGAAAGCATCATGACTTTGAAAATCACCATTCATACAGAGTAATTTAGAGCTTCTAATCTGAAATTTATTGGAACTGAAAGTTTTTCATATTTATAATACTAATTAAAAGAAGGTTAGAATGAGTTGAGACTGAATGAAGAACTGCATATATCCTGAATAAATCAGCTGTATGTGATTGTTATCCGAACATTTTCCTATGAAAAGTATCTCAAACTTCATCTTACCAATTCATCCATGATCTGGAAAACATTCTTTACTACTACATAATAGTACTTATAATGTTAACTCACTATTCCTTTTATTACCCCTCTCTACTTTATTAGACCATGAACTGAAACTTCCTTTTTGTTACTCAGTTTTTTTAAACTCCTCAAATATTAAGAACAAATGCAGACCCAAAGTAGGCTTATAATATAATTCTCCTGAATGAGTCTTTCATTTATTTGTTTCAACTGTTAGTTAACAGAAAAGAGATCTTATGAAACCTAGAACAAAATTAGCCTCTTTGTATTAGCAATTGAAGGAAGGCCGTATTGTCACTATTCTTCAAAGCATATAAAATAGGAACAAAGCCAAATTAAGCCATGCAGAAAATTTACTGATTTAGCTGAAGGATATGATGATGTTTTCATGGAAATTTTGTATCTCAAATTCCCTATAATAAAGTATTATATCCTTAATTTAATGAAGAAAATAGCCTGTATAATGTTAGAAAGCTTAAAGAAAAAATGTTGTGTGCTCTGAAAAATAAGATTTTTACATAAACTATAAAATTATAGTTCTTGGAGTACAAAGAAAGGTCTATAGAAGATCTCATTTTGTAACTATAAAGAAATAATGACCCTTTAAACTATGAGAATACTGTCATATGTTTTCAAATAGTAATTTATTGGAAGAGAAGGCTTCATTATTTTTTCTGGTGTGGAAATACACAAAATATAAAATAAACAATACATGCAGGAGGACAGAGCTTTAAAATTTTAAAAAGTAAAAATAAATGAGGTTACTGGAACATGAGGTTAATCAGCAAAATTGAAGATATGTCTAACCCTTGTTCATTTCTCAAAACTTGCTCTACATGAAAAATATATAAAATTAAAGAAAAGGTAACTGAAAGAATGAAAGTATGTGACATAAATTGTAATGCATTCACATTTCTAATCTTATATGAAATGAAGTTTTCTTGAAGTTTTAAATTTTTCTTTAAACTTTTGATCTCTACATTATCCTAATTGGGAATATAATATGGCCTACCAGTAGAACAAGAGGGAGCCTTTGATAATATAAAAGTGAGGTATCTCTCTTCAACCAATAAGGATGCATATTAGTGGAAAAAAGATTCCAAGCACATAGGAGAATCATAACAATATTCAGAAGAAATTAGGCAACATTAAAAATCTTAAATTTTTTGACCAGTGACCTAGAGTTACTCAAGATTATAGCTTTTCCCTTTCACCATTGCAGAACCAAAAGGATACATCCCAATAAATTTTTATTAGTACTTGATTTTTTTTCAAAATTTCCTCAAATTCTTAGGCTTTTTTCAAATTTTATGCAAATTCTGAATTGTTTAAGACTAATTATAAGCATTCACTCTTTATTTTTTTGCTCTAGCTTTAGGATGAGACTAGAAGCATTTTATTTATCAACATCCCTAAGGATGTTTAAAGCCTCACAATTCAAATACTATTGATATCATTTATTACTCTCAATTTGTAAAGAAGTTTTGGTGCATATTGGTATGTAATAAACGCTGTGCTGTTGAAAAGGGAAGCCCATTAGCCTTCTACTATAGCATTCTGTAGATACCTCTTACTCTAGTCTATGGATAACAGTAATAAAAAAGTCAGGAAGACATTGTCTCATATATTCTCATCTTATATCACTCCTTATGAAAAAGAAAGAAGAATCAATCTAAAGAAATAAAATTCAAGATATAAGAGATTATTGTTCTTGGACTTCCGGGGAAGATGGCTGACTAGCAGACACGCTGTACACCTCGGGAAATAAGGGCCAGGGTTTTCAGCAGGGATCCAGATCGTGGACACAAGCTGCGACCGCCCGCTGAATTCCAGGCACCTCCGAGCACAGGATCCGTACGACTGGAAGCCGCCAGCGTTGACCAGCTTGCAGGAGGCAGTGAGTCGTCCAGGCAGGCAGGGTCTGCCCGCTGGCGCCTGAGGCTTTCCTTCGGCGGATTTCCTTCAATGGCTTTCCTTGTGTTTCGGTCCCCACCCTCCCGCCCTCTGTCTATCCCACCCCTCCCGGGCAATAGCATATCTTTCTTTTTCTACTTTTTGTTGTTTTCTTTTTATTTTATTCCTTATATTAATTTTCTTTCTCCATTGGCCTCCTT
>PVHP010023972.1:11384-27011 GCA_004024765.1 Zapus hudsonius | reverse complement strand
CACACTATGTCTAAAAGATGTCTGCTAGTTAGGCACACATGTAAATCCTACTTTGTCACCTTTCTCATTGTTTCCTTTCTGCTTGTATAAATACAAAATACCACCATGTCTAAGGATTCATAGGGGAGGGAGGAGGGCTCAGTGAGTAAAAGTGCATTTACTGCACAGCTCAGGGTACCCGAGTACTTATCCCCAGACACACCCATCCAATAAATCCAGAAGCTGTGCCAGACTCTATAATCCCAATGCACCCATGGTGAGAATGGCTAGAGAAACTTATTGAACCTTGAAAAATCAGAGATGCTCCCCAAACCTGGTGGAAGGGGAGGACTGACCTGAAAGTAGTCTTGTGATCCTCATACCCATGTTATGGCAAACATACACATGCACATGCATACATACTCACACACAGTTCAAACAAATGAATTTTAAAAATTAGAAATAATCATAAGAACTTTTCATTGACTCTACAATGCTTATGTGAACTTTCTTCTGGATTCCTTCACGGAAACCTATGTGCACATTGTCGCATGCATGGAATGTGCTGTGAAGAGACAGCATCATGCTAAGACGACATCTGCACCCTGCACCCATGGTACAGGTTAGAAGCCAGGTCTTGTAGAAATCTTAGGATCAATAAATGACTATTGTCCAAGATGGAAAGTGATACATGTCCTACCAACCAACCGTAGGCCGATGGATGAGATCCTGACAAGAGAGGAGCCACCACAGTCATATCAGGGAGGATCCATAAGGAATCCAGCAGACAATGACAGATGAACAAGGGACCTATAACCACAGTCATTCAATCAACACAGGATAGGCCATTGAGACAGGAACCAAGGATTTTCGACACAAGGACCTCTAAGCTCGCAACATTAAAGCAGCCTTTTTACTCACCCACCACGACTCAGGGAACTGAGCGGAAGAGGGGGCGGAAAGATTGTGAGAGCCGTGGTGGGGGAGACTGTCCGGAGGCATGACACCCATCAGTGACAACACACTTGGGCCAGGAAGACCGGGATGAGTACTAAGATATACAGGATAACTTGCCACAAGGACTAATACAGACAGCCCACGGTGGAGGATATACAACTGATCAGGGATGGGGAGGGGGGGGGAATTGGGGAATTCGGGATAACAACGCATGGTTTGCCCACTAAATAATGGAACTCATTATGAACAATAAATATATATTTAAAAAAATCAATAAAACATTCTTAGAGGTCTGGTTTTGTAACAGTTGAATAAACATTTGGAATTAGAAGTGTTTTTGAAATTTTAGTTATGGTCTGCAGTACAAGAAAGACTGTTTTGAGAGAGAAAGTAGATAAATATTCCAATTTGTAATCATAATATAAAAAGTACAAGTAAGATCAGAAAGTAAAGAAAACATATGTTTGATTTAACCAGAGTAGGTAAAGGAAAACAGCAGAGGAAAGATTGGCAAAATCGTTAAAGTTGTAATAAAATGTGAACATCAAAATAAGCAATGTTGATTTTTTTCCAACGTTCAATAAAAATTGCATCTGATATCCAGTAAAATAGAGATCGCTTCAGGGTCATAATATAAAAAGATTATCAGGCAAAAATTTAAAAAGGAAGGTGAAAATATCAATCTTTAGGAAAAGTTCAAAAAGGCATAATTAGAATGATTTGACAGAGTAGCTTTTTTTGTAAACTTCAGAGCATCCACACATATTGGAGGCAAGAATATGCAAATGTGAGCATGAATTTGATGGTTAAAATAAAGCAGAGATCAGAAAATGAATAGTGGATGATTCTTCTCCTTCACTATGAAAATATACTTGGGAGATGTTATTGCCACTGACCGCCCTTGGAGCCTTGTAATCAATGCTGAGAAGAAACTAGATATCTGAGACCCAAAAGCCCATCTACATGTACCGATTCTGTATTTTTAGATTAGTATGACTTACTTTAAACATTTATATTCTCTTTGCTACATGTATTTGGTTAAGTGTTTTTTTTTTCAGTTAAGTCTTCTATGTATCCCTATAGAAGAAGAAATCAGCACATAAGCTCTTCTATGAACTAAACAAGAACCAAAGGGCTTTAGGAAAAATGATCACCAGGAAAGACATGAAAGCGATAGAATAATATTATTTTGGAAATGTGATGAGGGAATTCATGGTTTATTTAGGCTGTCACCGACAGGAAGCTGGGAAGACAGGGAGCAACAGTTTCCGTCAATGTGCTTGGTGTTTTAAACGTGTTATCTTATTCAATTTTCACAATTCAAGACGATAGACTTTTATTCTTATTTTTAAGATGAGGGCTCTGTAAGTAATTTGTCCCAAATCATACGAGTTACTGAATGGAGGATGATTTTCTAGCCAGTTCTCTCTAGCTCCTTTACCAGGCATTTTTCATAGCATTGGATCAAACTATCTCTCAAAACGCACGCAGGTGTATTTATTAGAAAGATCATGAACTTTGATGACGTTTCTTATTCTAAATCTAAACTTTGTAACTGGAAGACTTGTGTCTATAGAACACTATATCCTATGGCTGAGCAAACAATGTGTGTCTTAGATGAGGACACACTGCAAGAAGTGTTTAGAAGTAAAATACTCAGAGGCCCACACTGCAAGAAGCATTTAGAGGTATAAGAATACTCAGAGGCTACCACAGCTCATGTCCTCAATGCGGACAACTATGCTCACAGAATGAAGGAATGTATCTGAGGATGCTCAATGAGCTGGTATTATTAAATACTACAGTACCGCTTTCCAAAGTGTTGACATTTTTGATTAAGAGTTAAGGTACCACAGCAGACCTGTGAAGGATTCAAAAAAGAATACTACCCAATCACAATTCAATCTATTAAAAATATCTGCAACATTATCAACAGATGAGAGAATTTTCATTACCTGCAGCTCTTGAAAGTTCCCAGCATTTTCTAGATGAAACTTGAATATGTATTTTATATTTTCATATTATTGCTCGTGGGCCTAATGATAGGATATTCTCAAATAGGTTCTGAAAATTCTTGGAAGTACATTATTCATTTAGTCTGTAAAATCAGTTTTCCCAGCAACCCTGGAAAACTGTAGTCTCCCTGTTTCCAATGTATCAAATGTTGTTCTGGTATTATTGTTCCCCACTAGTCTCCTGTTCTCTTTAATCACTGGGACATTGCAACAGCTCAGTGGGCACCCTGCTTGCCTTGCAATCATCACAACTTGAGTTTGGATCTTTAGTTCCAATATAAAGTGCTGGGCAAGGTAGTGTGTACCTTAATATCCTGGGGAGACGGACCCAGGGAGGCTGTGGCTCACTGCCTAGGAAGTCTAGATGAATTGGTGAGCTCCAGGTTGAGCAGGACAACCTGTCTCAAAGAATGAGGTGAAGAGTTATAGAAGAAAATACCCAATATCTTCTTCTATGAATCCTTGACCTCTGTATGCATGTATACATGAATGTATGTGCATCTGTATATATGTGTGCCCACATACAAATGCACATACACACACTCCAAACACCATTCATATAAAAACAGAAATCCCTGGATATTGGGACATTGATTTGTTCAGGCTCCCATAATAAAAAGAATGTCTTCAGTATATTTGCCCTTCATTCTCTTGTGACAAGTAGCACCACTCTACTTTAATGTGCTCTTAATAAAAAATATCAAGGTAGGTTAAAAAAAGCTTCTTTAATACTCATCTATTGTGATTTATAGAGTTTTCAAGTTTATTCTTGTAATATTTTCCTTACTAACTCATAGAGCAAATGGAGCCATGCTAGAAAACACTCATTACATTGCTGGCAGAATTAAGAAAAGTATGGGTAACACATTCAGAACTATTTATAACAATGATGTTAAGTATTACTTATGGCTGCAGAAATGTGTTTTAGAATTAAGATCATTATATCTGAGCCAGGAATCTATGCCCCTCAACGAGCTAAGCATTTCATAGTATAAATTGTGCTTCCATTAGGGTCAAAGTGTTGCATGAGATACTTAGAAATAAAATCATGCGTTACTTCTCCACTGTGAGTACTGTGCAGCTAGCTAATGACGAACAGATGTTCAACCGACAAACAAAAAACAAACACAGATAAATGCAATTCATCCTCATAACTGACTTCCCATGAAGTTAGACAATTCAAAGTTTTCTAAAATTTAGAAATACCAAAAGGCTCGTGCAGGAAAAAAAAAAAAGTCCTTGTCTCAAAATTTAAACTGCAACAAATACAAGGTTGTGCCTGAAAATGGACCCCCATTTGCCCATTCCACAGCCCAGCAGAATCACTCACTACCCCCCACCCCCCTTAGCAATTCTCCAGATAAAATGCAGGGGGAGCCAGGTTTAGACACTGAGGTCTTTTATGGTGTGCATGATGATTCCAGCGAAAATACTCTCCAGTTTACTAGCTGTGACCATTGGGGGGGGGGGTAACTGCTTAAGAAGAGTTGCCTTCTTTATTCAATTTGAACTTGAACTTTTAATTTTTATTCATTTTTATTTTGCTTGTATTTGTCTGTGGTTTATGTGTATAGGTGGGTGGCACACATATATGCAGCTGCATGTTTACATGTACACATGTGTCTATGGATATGTGAGGTCTACATTAAGCATCTTCCTCACTTGATTACTACCATATGTTTTGAGACAGGGCCACATATTCAACTTCAAGTTCATCTATGTGGTAAAGTGGCTAAACAACAAACCATGGATATCCTCCTGCCTCTGCCTTCTCAGTGCTGAGATTACTGCAAACACTGCCAAGCCTGGCTTTATGTGGGATCCGATGACCTGAATTCAGTTCTCAGGCTTGTAAAGCAAGCACTGTACCCAATGAGCTATCTCCTAAGCCCTTTATTACTCTTTCATTTTTTGGTAATAATTTTGTTTTTAAAACTAAAATCTCTTTTTATGCTACTTATATTATATACATTAACATTGCTTTGTAAATAAAAAAATCCATGATTTCTTTGGACACTCAAAGTGAAGGCAAATTATCAGAATGAAACCAAATTCAAAAGTATTTTTGATTATGTATGAGCACAATGTGTGAAGTTGAAGGAAAATGTCACAAAAACCCAAATTTTTTAAAAATCAAAGCTTCTTTCCTTTCATCTTTAAATTCAAGATCGACATAAGATTAAAAATGATTCCATTGTACTCTCAATAGCAAGGACCAAATTCATCGTTACAGAGTCTGCTACCAAAATTGTTTCTGGCATTACTCAAAAATGAGTGACAAATGGCTATACATTTATGTGTTTTAAATTAAAATGATTTTAGTACTCCTATTTTATCCATCATTTAAATAATCAGCCATCTGTGTGGGCCAATAGCATCAGTTATGAGGCCTTCTGTTATACTTAACTATGAAGCAGTATAAAACATTGGAAAATTGCGATGGAATTTCCAGTGTCACTGAGATGACCTGCACAGACTGTGAGAATAGAGAGTATACTCTGCTTTGTAATGGCTATCTTCTCATCCAAAGTACATGGATAGAAGTCAGGTCTTCCATCCTGTCAACTTTAGGGCACGCCCTACATTACATGTCACAGTAGAATAAGAACCGTGTAGGCAAATAGTTTTTCATCCTTGGGGATCACAGTCATTTAAAAGGTTCTAAAAGCCAGCCTTCCAGGCTGCATCCCTGAGTTTCTCATTCAAGAGGTCAGCAATGTACTAAGAGGTTGAAATTCCAACAAATCCCAGTTCCCCTTTCTATTCCAACACTGATTAGAAACTACTATTTAGATCTTTTTAAAATAAGCATAGTTATACAATAGAAATAATTTTATTTTTAAAAATAGCTGTGCTGAAATCATATGCAAAACCCTAAGCATATACATAAATAATTCTGCATAGAAAGAAACCAATTCATTGTCCACTGATGCATACCAGAGTCTCCTGGAGTCCAAGATATGAAAGGATTTGGAAGGGATTACCCAGAAACTCTCCCCCTCCCCAAAACTAAAGAAGAATGACTGAGCACTTAGGGGAACAATCACATGAAACAGCATGTGCTAAGAAATCTTTGGAAAGCAGATTGATAAAATTCCATCTGTTTCTTCTCTTCAGATTTGACTATGCAATTCAGGGGGAATTCGCCGGATTTTTGTTATCAACCTTCTCATGTTCAGCAGTTCACATAAACTATTTTGCCTAGCATTGTCTTTCCTCCTCCCAGTGTTTCTTTCTCTGTATTTTTAGGTGTAGACATTAACACAAAAGAGCTGGTTCAAAGTCAATATTTTCATAATAACTCCAATTTTGTCATAGGCTGAATATAAAAGTATAAGTGCCTTCATTAGTACAATTGATGAAAACGTTTGGAAAACATTTCTCAAAGATACTTAAATTGTGGAGAGAAAAGGAGAATTCATGCAAAGAGAAACTCTAGGTTACATTTTCTATTCCTCTTTAGAGGATTGATTACAGATATAACTTTGCCAAAAAGCCCTGAGGATGAAGATCTGTGCAAACCGTGTGCTCAAATGAAAACAGATCTAATCACACGCACTGTGCTGGAATTACTTTCATTCAACATTTCAAAGATGTAATAATATTTCATACCATCTTGCCCAAGCCCTAGTTTTTGTAAGAAGTAATCCATCCTGAGTTCATTTTACAGTTGTTAGCTCCTCAACGGGAGATGGGTAAGTGCCTATCTGTACCAAGAGACATGCTCTCTGTTGCTTAGCACTTCTGAGACAGGACAATGGGTGATCTTTATGTATCCACCTTTTTTATCTGCAAATGCTCACACTGACTCCGTCAGAAAATGCCATTACATTATTGAAAGGAGTGCATTTTTCAAACTTAAATAAGAAATCTGAAAACATTTTAAGGCCCTGTTTTTAGGGGCTGCTCTAAAGAAATGATTCCAGAAAAATTTTAGAATTTCTGCTACAAGAATTGATCCATGTACGGGTCAGGAAGCTGTATTTTGTGTCTTTATTTATTATTTCTACAGGAGTATTTATTAAATAGCATTATAAAAGGAAATATCTGGAAGGGTTACTATAATAGTGACAGAGTATGTTCTCTGATACTCCATTAACCAACTGAATGTTTACACAGAAAGAATTCAGCCTAGGTGTATTATCTCATCCATTTTTAGGAGTAATATATTAGGAGTTTTAGAAATATAGCAAGTAAGAAAAATTGTGTAGGTCGCTCCATTCTATGAATCTGCAGCATAATGCTGAATTAGGAAGACAACAAAGGTTCATTAGGGATGTCACCTGCAGACTGTCAATAGATGGCCTTTGTCCCTCCAGGGAAAGCAGGCAGAAAGAGACACTTCAAATTTTCCACTGTATAGGCAGTCCCCACCTAATTGTTTAGCAGGAAATATCCCAACAATCTGTACAGCAGATGTGACTATCTCTCTTAACACCAGCAGATGAAGGAAATAAGGGCAGAGGAGTCATATGCTAATAGTAGAGCCGCTCAGAGAAAGTGCTGCCTGCGCATGGAGAAGACACCTCGCTCTGGCCATCTGTCCCGCCATGTGTGCTGTTCATCACCAGAGGATGGAGCAGGGGCCCCGACAGCTGAATGCGACTTAGAAGGTTTTCTTTTGTTTTTTTCTTTTAGGAGAAATAGGATGGCTTTCAACATCAGCCTGAGACTAGAGGATAAGAGGCTTATTAGCAGCATGATGAACATTACAAATGTGAGCTAAAATCTGCAAACTTTAAATGTTAAGTGCTTTAAAAAACACAAACTGGCTTACTTTTTCTCACTATATTCTGAAGTTCTTCCTTGAAAGGTGAGAAAAGATGGGAGGAAAGGACACCTGGAAGTGCCTGTGTGTGACAGCCGCTGTGCACATCTGCTTCTGAGGACATCAGAGGCCAAGTGCAAAGCTTACAACGCACAGAGCCAAAGAGCCTTGGCAGAGCTCCGTTACCCTGGCCTTCATGTGCAATTGAGGTGTGTGTCTCCATCATGCTCTGGCCTCAGGGATTCATGCTTACTTCCCGACCATACAGTTCCACAGTGTCAGGTATGAGACATGTAGAAGAGGCTGACATGCCTTTAGAATGAATAAGGACAGCCTCAGACCACTGGTAATTACAGAGGCAGTTCAGAGGTGTGCACTTGAGGGATGCACGCAGCCAAGCAGCTGGTGCTGGGCCATCTCAGGGGACCAGGCGTAGCTGCGAGGTCAGTTTTACACGCTTCTGCTACACGGTAGTCACGCTAGAGGGAGGAATAAAGGAGAGGGGCTGCGACAGCAGGAGCCACATATGTTCTTCTCAAAGAAATAGGCTGCAAGGAGTGAATGGATTACATTACCACTTGTGTATTTAATATGTGCTGGTAAATATAAGTAATCTGATTCAGAGAATTAGCTTTCCGGAGATATTTTTTTAAAAGTACAAGCTACTTTTGGATTTTTGATGAGAACACTCTTTTGAATAATCAGTTAGGGAAAGGGGTCTCTGATTTTAAAAAGACAAGGGACTAGAGAAATAGCCTAGTGTCTCAGAGCACTTGCTTTCCAAGCATGAGGATTTGAGGTAATTACTAACAGCCTCAAAAACAAAATAAATAAAAGCATTCCCATGCTTGCATATGACCACAGCACTAAGAGAGACAGAGACAGGAGCTTAGCCAGTTAGTCTGACCAAAATGCAGCAAGTTGCCTGAGATGGTATATTTCAAGGAAATAATGAGAGGGAATAAAAGTTTTGTTATACATGTCCATGAAGCACAAACATCTCTACACACATGCTAACACAACACACATACACACACACACACACACACCCCACAAAAATTAAGATCCCAAAATTGCTGAGTGTGATGGTGCATGCCTAAAATCACAGAATCCAAGCCATTGGGAGATAGAGGTGGAAGGATCACTGCAAGTTCAAGGTCAGCATTCTACATTTCTAGATAACCAAGACAGAATGATACCATGTTATAATAATAAATAAATAGTGTGCATATAAACACAAATAGAACAAACAAAACCAAAAGAAAACAAGATTCTGATTGTCAGGTAGATGACAAAAAACAACGCAGCAGTGACAACAGAAATATTCAACAAAAGACACAACTTAAAAATGTATGAATTTAATGGAATCACAATTCATTTGGAATTAATGAGTAATATATAAAATGTATAATATCTTCTAGCAAATGCATTCTCCTTTATCATAAACACCTCCATAGTACGCACCTAAACCAATGGATATTTGACAAGAAGCATTTAAATACTGAGATAATACCATCATCAGACTAGGTTAGGTGACAGCTTTGCATTTGGAAATTCAAGACAAAAATTAAATTCTTGCCCAAGGCTATAATGTACAAAATATTACACATCCTTTGTAAGATTTAGAAATTTCAGTAAATTACACTGAAGCACACGTTATAGTCATAGGAACTTGAGATATGACAAGAACAAAATAATGTTTATGTTGTAATGAGTGTCACTGATAAAACATAAGATAGGATGGAAAATAGATAATACATTTTAGTTGCTTAAAGGTAGAAAATCATATTTCTCCTCATGGTCTTTAAGATATGATATCATTTATTTTCTTATGGAATACTGAAATTTGAGACTTATTCAAACTGAAAAATATTCATGGCAAACCCAGCAAGAGATATATATGTTGGCGTCCTGTGACTGTTCTACCCTTGCAAAAAAAAAAATGAAGTGTTGTTCTTTGAAGAAGACACTTTGCTATAATATTTTAAGAAGTAGAGGTGAACCAGGCAATGTGGTTATTACATGCCATTCCAGCACTCTGTAAGGCTGAGGCAGGAAGATTGCTGCAAGGTCCAGGTCATCCTGGGCTATGTAACCATTATCCCAAACAAATTAAAATTATATTTTATATACATGTAAATGTAATTTTCATTATATATATATATATATATATATATATATATATATATATATATATATATATGACTGGAGAGATACCTCGGGGCATTAATGCATGTGGCCCAAGGTTGGAGACTTGAGTTTAAAACCTCAGAACACAAGGAAAATGCTGGGCAGGGTGGTTTGCACTGGTAGTTCCAGAGTTGGAGAGGTAGAAAAAGGGAAAAACTGGGTCTCACTGATTAGTACTCTAGCCAAATCTGTGAGCTCCAGTTCAATAAGAAACACTATTTCAACTAATAAGGTAGAGAGGAATAAAGACACTCAAAGTCAACAACTGAGCTTCACAAGCACACTCCCCAGTGTACATATGCAGCTACATACATATCCATGCAAACATATATACCCACATGCATGCACAACCCAAATTCTCATGCATGCAAAAATAACAAAAAAATCATTATTGGAAAACACTATTTTCTTGTGTTGACCATTATTTATTCATTTATTATTTTGGTCATGGTCTTCATAGGGATAAAACTTCAATCAGGTCTCTCACCTTCTTCTATTCAGGAGCGGGATTTATATTTATAATCTACAAAGAAACAGAATTTATTACGGGAAAGCATATAGCTAGCATTTAAAAAATAAAAAAATAATCCTTACTAGGCAATTATATGGGGTATTTATGTAATCATTTATAGTGACATATTTTCTTTGGTTAAGCTCTATGACTGCTCTCAAATAATAATGCAGAACATAGGTGTAAAAATCCCATGAACAGTCTTTGAAGTAGTTTGTGCATATGTATTACTCATAAAACAAACTGAAACTCTTTGTGGTAGATATGGTAGGGTTGAATTTTAGGACTGAAATTAAATAATATTGACTGCTGCAGCCAACCTTCTCATTGCTGCACAGAAAAGAACATGACCAAAAGCAGTTGATGGGAGGAATGGGTTTATTTTGGCTTACAGACTTGAAGGGAAGCTCCATGATGGCAGAGAAAATGACGGCATGAGTAGAGAGTGGTCATCACCTCCACCACAGAACTGCACAGAGCAGCAGGAAGGTGTGCCACAATCTGGCAATGGGAAGCTGGCTATGACCTCCCTAAGCCTGCCTCCAACAACACAGCTCCAACAAGGTTCCAGTCCCAAAATTGCCATCAGGTGGAGGTCAAGCATTCAGAACACATTAAGTTTATGAAGGACACCTAAATCAAATCACTACATTGACTTTAATGATTTAAAGCTATTTCTTCTGAAAAAAATAAAATAAAATAAAAGACAAGACAATCTGAAAGAAATGTGGTAAAGGGTATGAGGTGGTCATCTAGAAATGATCAATGACAAGCTGATCAAGGAAGCCACCAAATGTGAAACCATAGTGGAAAGGTCTGACTTCTAACCTTGGTCTACTTCTAAGGTTTAAATTACAAAAATGTATTATCATTTTTTTTTCATTTCTCCTTGAAAAGAGTTTCAAACCATACAAATCTACTGCAAGCATCTTATCTATTAGTAATTTTAAAACTTTCACCCAGACTCTTCTTAAGAACTGCAGTAAATTAGACGGGAGTTTTTAAGTTGTCTCTAAATGGCTGTAATTAAACTCTCACTTAGTGCGTTGCTATCTATTCCAAGGGCAAACTCATTGTGATAAGGAAAGCATAAGAGTAGAATTATTAAAAGAGAAAAGAAAGAAGAAAACTTGGAACTTGGCATATTTTCTTCCATAAAGGGTGCAGGTTAGGCACTCTGATAATTTCTATTGAAAAGAAGTTGTTACATAATGATCAAAAAGGAGTAAGTGAAAAGAATAGTAAAGCCTTTCTTTTTACGGCTATGATTAAAAGTGAACTCTTACCCAGGAAACCTTTTAATTGTTGAGCTTTTCATCTTCTGAATCCACTGTGAAAACAAATGTACTTCTTAAACTGACCCCAATTCAAATACATACCCATAGGTCAAATTCTTTGAAGTTTATCCAATTAGCAAGAATAGGCCACAGACCCATGGGTAAGGAAAGATAACTTATGAGACCAAGAAATGGCGGTGACATTAATGGTAGGAATGAAATGATTAATGGATGTTGAGACAGTATCTGTGGCAAAGTGAGTGGGGTGTGGACCCTCTCTGAGATAATGGAGAACCACCAGACACTATGTACACTCTTTAGTACTGAAAGCAATAGATAAAATAAAAGCCTAAATACTAGTCATCCTTGTTGTCTAAAAATTTAATAACAATAATCAGGTATTTTGTAATTTCTTTAGAAGAAAAAGTATTTTTATAAAGTGAAGAGTTAGAAGATTTCTATATTTCAAGAGTGAGGGTGTCTGATTTTCAATCTCTGAATGAAAATCTTTAACTTGGATCTCAAGATTTAAAAAAGTTTATATGTAGAAGAAAATGTACCTGAAATTAAAAATAAAACACAGAATGGCTCACATTAAATGCTCATAGGTACTAATTACTTCGGAATAATAAATAGTCTGAGTAGAAAAGAAAGTTACACTGAGCATTCACCAGATGAGGAAAGTGGTTTGTCAATACAAGGGCTTCAGTAACACAAACATAGGCTCTTTGATCTCTTACCTCACTTTCCATCTCACAAAGCAGATTGTAAAGTAATGCATATTAATACACAGAAAATTTACATCTCTGGTATTATTTTTTTTTCATTTGATATATGCAGGACACTTATCTCCTCCAGGGAAGCACAGTATCATTTTCCAAGATGCACACATCAAAGTCAATTGTTAATTGCTTTCAGTTATTTTCTGAGTCTTTGAATGGTACTTACTCTAGCCACAATGCTAGAGAAAACAAATTTTGTCAATTGACCCTAACCTATTGGCAAAACATGAAGACAGTTTTTCTATTAGCTTTTTTAAAAGATTTATATGGATACAGTTACATATTCATCTTTTTTTTCATTAGCTGAAAATCATTCTTTGAGGTGTGCACAAATCACTCTGCTTTTCTAAGTTCTCAAATTTCTCATATGCAATATACTATAAAAATGTAAAATGACAAAAAGTATAAAAGTTTTTAAAGAAAAGTAATATCCCATCTCCTTAGAAATCTAATCTCCCAGTAAATAAACCAATAATACTTCAAGGATGTGTTGTCCATTTTGAAATGTGCTTAATATTTAAGTTAGTAGTGACTATACTAGAAATAGCTGCTTTTATTTTATCCTGTAAATATATTTATTTCTGAGAATCTAGATGTCTCATAGATGGTGAATGAAATCACCATTTTCAAATAGATATATTGTTATACAAGGTATAAATGATAATTTAAAAATTATAAAATATATAGAAATGGTTAACATAAATAATGCTAAGAAAACATTTTCTACTTGAGGTCTAGAGAGATAGCTCTGGTGGTAATGTGCTGGTCTTACAAATAAGTAGAAAGGCTCCAGTTCAATGTATGCTACCTACAAAAAATTTCTGAGCATGCTGGTACACATATGTATCCTCAGTGCTTGGGGGAGATGGAGATAGGAGGAACCCTGGAAAGAACTGGCCAGCTAAGCTAGTCTAGCCTAACTGGTGAACTCCAGGCCAAACAGAGAATCTGTCTCAAATGAGATGTACAGATGTCCTTTGACCTCCTCATGGATATATATATATATATATATATATATATATATATATATATATATATATATATATTCACATTTATAAACACCACATACATGCAAACAATTTCTATTTGTGCACAACAATGGATTTATGAATATTTGATTTGATTTTCAACATACATATGCACTTTGCTCATATTTTTAACCTGGACAAGTAATTTCCCCCCTCTCCCACCACCAATAATCAACATTTTATTATCTACATAGTCCATATTTTGTTTCTAAACTTCTGCTTTTCAAAAAAGAGAGACTAAGAAGTGTGTTTTTCTCTTTCTGGCCCTTTTCACTTAGCATAAGGACATAAACATTACTGAGTGAAAGTGTAGTATTTCCTTCTTTCTGATAGCCAACTGGTATTTCATTTCATAGTTAAGTATCCTGTTTTAAAGGTTCACTATGGGCTGTCAATTGTGAACATGTACTAAAAGGATGAATGAAGCATTTTTGGTAGGGAAACATGAACACTATATATACTGGCTGATGAGAAAAGGTGAAAAAGCTAATAAACATACATTTCACCTATGTAGCAATGTTCCCCTTCCCAACTTACATCATAGTCCACACACCCCAAAATAACAGTGCTTCAAAAACATTAATTAAACTATTGACTCCACCTCAAAGGCTCACTTTCCCCTCCTCTCAGCCCAGCAAGTTAATCAGAGGCTGTTCAGATTATCAAAATATAGTGCTTACTGATGTCATGGAAACGTGTGACCACAATAAGAATATTTTCAACAGCCTCTCAAAGTCTTTAACTTATTTGATTATTCTTACAATTTAATTTGATAGCACGTGGTGAAACAGTCTAGGATTTTAAAAGGATTCTAACAGTAAGGTTAAAAAGACAGAGTCAACTGTCATTGTGACCAGTTGAAAAGATCCACCTACTTTTACATTCTGACAGTGGTTACAAATATTGCCTACATGATAGAGTTTAGTGAAAGGAAAATCAGGCTTAAAAATCTAGGGAACAATATGCCAATCTTAGGAGATGTACTAGATTCTAAAATTGTTGGCGTACAGGTACTTAAATTTGTTTAATGTAGCAAAATGACAGATGCTACAAATATGTCTGATGAAGAAACTGAATATAAGGATTCTTTTAGCTAGATTCAGAAAAATGTTAGTAACCTATCAGCTTAATGGTCCATGAGATTCTTCTCTTCTACATGTACAAATTATATATTTTCCAATGCTGTTGTGTACTATCCATTAGTCCAGCACAACACTCCCCTCCCCTGTTCCAGGAGCAATTTCATTCCTGCAGACATTTTTTTTTCTCTTAACATCATAATTCACTATTTTATATAACTGGCATTAAAACTATGTCAACAATGATCTCTGCAAAGTGAATCCCCTCCCTTATCAAAAATGGGCTTTTGGATTTATTTTTTAAATCAAAAATATTATACTTTTGACATTTTTTCTTAATTCCTATTCTACTCTACCACATGCAGAACTTGACTATCATATAATGAATATACCTTAGTTGTACAGAATGGAATGATTAATTAAATTGGATATCTTTTGAACTATACAAAAAGAAAAAAATACTATTTATAATGAAAATGTGACGATTTCTTTACATTTGCATAGCCTGGCTAATGGTAGTATAATTATTTGTAATTAATTATTTATCACCTTAACCCATCATACATAAATCATGCTGTAATTTCTACTTTGTATATAATTTGTAGAAATAAGTTCTCAGAGAATGACTGTAAAGATTGATAGCAGTGAAGGGCTGCATCATTGTGACCTAACTACAGACAAAATCAGGTAATCTGCAACCCCGCTGTGACTGCATGCCTTACAGTATTGCTCCAATACCAACAAACTGGGCCATAAGCCAAAATGTGAGGTGATTACTGAACATGAGCTCTGCCACTGGGTGTTACAATCATCCAGTTCTTAAATTCATGGAGGAATGGCAAGATGGCAGTTATTTCATCAGTTATCTGTGACACAAAAGATTATATTTTATCAATCTAATGAAATCTGAGATATAGAAGATATGTTAGTAATTAAGACTCATTATTTAAATCCATTTGCCTGTAACACTCTAAGGATATGTTATTTTTTAGAAATAACATACAGGTTTTATATATATATATAGTTTAGAAAAAAAAAAAA